>JADRCH010007274.1:521986-546491 GCA_019843965.1 Rhynchomys soricoides
GCCCCTCCCTGGGGGATTCTAGGCAGGGGCTCTACCACTGAGCCACGTCCCCAGCCCCTCACTGGGGGATTCTAGGCAGGTGGTCTATTGTAGCGCCATCTCTTCAGCTTCTAAAATTCAGTTCTTTAAATTCAGTTGCAGTATTGCAAAAGTTCAGTCCTGATTAGTATAATGGCACATATGTTTTATCACAAAATTTGGGAGACAGAAGCAAATGGATATTTGTGAGTTCAAGGCCAGCTTGGTCTATATAGTGAGTTCCAGGACAGCCAGGGATACATTGAAAGACTCTGTGTCAAGAAAAAAATGGGAAAGGATTTCTCCACACACACATACCTCTCTCTCTGGATTTTCGAGACAGGGTTTCTCTGTGTAGCCCTGGCTGTCCTAGAACTTGGTCTGTAGACCAGGCTGACCTCAAACTCAGAAATCTGCCTGCCTTTTCCTCCCAAGTGCTGAGATCAAAGATGTGTGCCATTATTACCTATCGGGAAAGGTTTTATTAAACAAAAAAATTATATATATATAGTGTGTGTGTGTACACGTGTGCATGCATACGTAAGAAATATTTATGAAAATTAAAAATAATGACTCAAAAGCTAGACCTGGGACCTGAAGGTTCTTATTCTGGTGGAGTGAACATCACAAACCTAGTCCTTCTGCCTGAGGTTCCTGTGCCACTCCAGAGAAAATATTGAGTCATGGTGAGCAGAAAGAAAATCTTGGTTGTCTGGTCTCTTGCTCACCCACTAGGGAAGAGAAGGACCAGGTGACTTGCAGGACCACACACAATGGGGTGGAGGAAGTTCTGTGCAAGAGTGGGAAGTTGTGCCTGGGCAGAGAAAACAAAAAACAAAAACAAAAGGTATGGGGAATGGGAGATAGTTCAGCTGGTAAAGTGCTTACAGTACCAACTCCTGAGTTCAGTCCCCAGCATCTGTACTCCGTGTGGTGGAGATTCAGAGGAAGGAGGATTCCTGGGGTGTGTTGGTCAGCCAGTCTAGTTGAATCTCCCAGGTGCAAGTAGAGTGAGAGATCTTGTCTTAAAATATAAAGTGGGGAGCTGGGTGGTGGTGGTGCACGCCTTTAATCCCAGCAGAGGCAGAGGCAGGCAGATGTCTGTGAGTTCAAGACCAGCCTTGTCCACAGAGTGAGTTCCAGGACAGTCAGAGCTACACAGAGAAACCTTGTTTCCAAACAAACAAACAAACAGACAACAAATTAAAATAAAAGTGGAAGAAGTGGGGAAAGAAACCAGGCATCAACCATCAGCCTGTGGCCTGTAAGCATATTACACACACACACACACACACACACACACACGCACACAGTTGCATACATGTGATGTGTAAACCTATATACATCCATGAATGCATGCACCTATGCATGTTATACACACACAAAAATGAAAAACAATATATAGATTTTAATGAAATAGTTGAGAACAATGCAAATTGTCTCTTTTTTTTAAAAAGGAAATTATATAATTCTGTATATTCTTATTTTACATTTTTATTTATTTATTTATTTATTTTCCCTTTTGGTCTTGACTACAGGATCCTACTCTGTAGCTGAACTTGACCTAGGTTTTTTTTGGTTTTTTGAGACAGGGTTTCTCTGTGTAGCCCTGGCTGTCCTGGAACTCACTCTGTAGACCAGGCTGACCTCAAACTCAGAAATTTTCCTGCCTCTGCCTCCCAAGTGCTGGGATTAAAGGCATACGCCACCACTGCCCGGCAACCTAGGTTTCTTGATCTTCCTGCTTCCACCTCTCAAGTGTAAGGATTGCAGGTAAGTTCGGATTTATCTTTTTTTTTTTTTTTTTAATATTTATTGTTATTTTTGTTTTTATCTTGTTCTGGTTTTGAGACAGTGCCATGGACTCAAGATAGGCTTCCGAGTTACTAGATAGCCAAGAACAGCCGTAAAGTCTTGATCCTCTTGCCTCCACCTGCCAAGTGCATGGTGGGACAGATGCCTGTCCAAGTGCATGGTGGGACAGATGCCTGTTCATTGTTGTCTGACCTTCACATATCCACACCCAACAAAGAAACTAAAACCGAATGATCTCCACAGCAGTGGCAGTTGTTGTAAGTGCGTGTCTGTGATCTGCCCCCTCCAATAGCTGCCTGATGATAGAGACTTACACTGAGCCACCCGTTGGATGGACAGGATAACCTGAAAGGAAGGCTGATACCCAGGAATCTAAGAAGGGGTGGGACAAGAACCGTTTGATGGTCATGGTGCTGTGATATACTCTGTGATGGGAATTGGCAAGGGTTCTTCTCTGGGTACCACCCCTAATCTTGGGTAAAGGAATACCAAGCCACAAGTACCTGAGCATCCATTGGGTAGGCAGTGGTAAACTTGATTGCCACAGACGATCATAGGAGCTGGGTTGTAGTGCTACTCAGTAGCTGATATGCAAAGGTTAAAGTCTGAAACAAAAGACGGAGTGACCAAGAGGACAGAAGGGTGGCATTGGTGTCATCCAAGAGGGGAGGCATTAGGGAGCTAAGGGCCTTTGGTGAATGCTGGCTCACGTCTATTGTTCTATACCTAGATGTTGGGAGAGTGGTGTGCTTTGAATTTTGATTGTACCCACTGAATGATGGTGATAAATACTGTAGTAAAGCTCACCAGTAATTCTCATCTCCCATCTGGGGTACCATGCATGGATCCTTTATATATATACATATATATCTCCGCCGGGCAGTGGTGGCGCACGCCTTTAATCCCAGCACTTGAAAGGCAGAGGCAGGCAGATTTCTGAGTTCGAGGCTAACCTGGTCTACAGAGTGAGTTCCAGGACAGCCAGGGCTATACAGAGAAACCCTGTCTCGAAAACAAAAAATCTCCCATTCCATATATAAGTTAGAATCCCCTCCAGAATATGCCTACAAGACCAATAGGGGCAGCTTCCATAAGCCCCTGGTCAATGTGGACAGTACTTTCTAGTTTTAAAGAAAGCAAGCAAAGGTCAGGTGTGATAGAGACTGGTGTAGATGTTGTAGGTATGGTATCTCCTGCTAATAGTCTGCTAGTGAGCAATCTCCAGACCCCACCATGAGCTGTCTGGGTGAATTGTTGAGTGTACGTTTCTTTAACCTCAAAATCTCTGGAGATGTGCGGAGTCTGCTACCAACAAGAGCGAGCAGGAGGAGAAAGGAAAGGTAAGGCATAACCCAGTAGGCTTAGACTTGCGTCTCAGCAGATGTAGGCCTCGACCGGAGGAAAGCTGATTGACCTTAGTACCTTCTGAAGTCTCAAGGAACAAGGTCCTGTTAGGGTTTTAGGGTTGAAATGTGAAAAGAAGGATTATTTTGAGACTATGGTGTAGGCTTAGATTTTTCAAAACCTACTTTACTAAGGGTTCTTAGATGCTTCGACCTCCCTTCTAGCCCAGCACCCACCAGAGGTGGTGGGAAAGAAAGGTTAATAGGAAACGGGGGTTGTGGACCTGCTTAGAAATAATTCTTTGGGGCTATCCCAATCCTCGTTGTCAGAAGTCCAGTCCTCTAGCAAAACACTGCTCATGAATCAGCAACGGCAGTTCAATCCAGAAGAAACTGAGGGGTTCCACCAGCAAGCCTAAGTCTGCACAAATGGCAAGAAGCCACTGGAATGTCATGAGAAGTTCTTTGGCAAATTACTCTCTACAAAGTCATGACAAGCGAAGATCAGCTATGCATGGGGAACCAATGCCAGAACCTCCTCCCGCTGTCTGTGGGGTCCTATTTATATTCTTTCTAAACATCACAAATCTTCTCGTGTTTCTGCTTCAGCAAAATGTCCTTTCACCTGTCTGTCCCAGCAAAACATCACGTGACATAACTGAGTTTTCTTTCTTTTTCTTTCTTTCTTTCCTTTTTGAGACAGGGTTTCTCTGTGTAGCCCTGGCTGTCCTGGAACTCACTCTGTAGACCAGGCTGGCCTCGAACTCAGAAATCCACCTGCCTCTGCCTCCTGAGTGCTGGGATTAAAGGCGTGCGCCACCACTGCCCGGCTGACATAACTGAGTTTTCAAAGAAACTAGAAATTTCCACTTTATAATGTCATAAAGGGCTTACGATGGGAAAGGTGAGTCTGGCGAGGAAATCCAGTAAGCTTCGTGGTAGTCATGACGACCCAAAAGGGACCATCCATTTAGGAGAAAGAGGAGGGGGACTGTGACCAGAAAGAGAAAGAAGGACCAAGTCCCTGATGTTAATTGAGGAGGGAAGGCGGTCAGGATGCAGTTGAGGCAAGTAATGACTGCTGACATTCCAAAGTGGAGGAAAACGATAGTGTAACAGGGGGGTGAGAAGGTGCTCGAGGAGAGGTGACAGTCTAGACATAAGGCCAGGAAAGAAAATCTATACATCTATACGTGAGTTCAAAAGGGCAGATAGAAAGAGGCTTCTTTGGGGGGGGGGGGTCTGTGGAAGCTAGTTGCAGGAAGAGTTTTATCTAATTTACATGGAGCTTTCGAGAGAGCTTGATGAAAATGTTTCTGAGAGCAATTGGTTCATTCACCCTTGCCTGAGGACCGAGGATGACTGGAGATAAGAAAATGCCACAGGAGGGTGAGCACTTTGGTTCATTTTTTGAGAGATTTGAGACTTAAACTCAGCACCATTAACTGATTGCAGAGAGGATGGCACTCTGAAACCGGATGATCTCCGGGAGATCAGAGACTCTCTGTGATGGGGAAAGTCTCTACGCATCCCAAGGATCTGTCTACCAGGACTGAAAGGTATTTAAAACGTCTAACAATGAGCATGTGGGTGAAATTGAGCTGCCAGTCCATGCCAGGGTGGGATCCCTTAGCTTGATGAGTAAGGAAAGGAAGCCCCGGTAATGGGATTAGGAGTTTGGCAAATTTTATAAGAAGTGGTGACCACCCTTAGAAAAGATAGATCCTTGGGGATGGAATGAAATCAGGCTTTAATGAAATGAGACAAAGTCTGGCTGTCAGGGTGAAAGTTAGCTGGTGCAGATGGGACAGAAAGTGTCCAGTGTCTGGAGATGATAGTACAGATGTGAATGGTAACGTGGAGATGCCTGATAGGCTGTGAAATGGACCCAGGCCTCCGGGAGCCACAGCTATAGCCACCTTGTTGGCTCGTCGGCTCAGGTATTTCCCTTGAAGATAATGGAGTTGCCTGCTTGGTGTGATTGGCAGTGGATAATTCCTATGACTGTGGGACATTGAGAGGCCCTTAGCATGGCCACAATTTGGTTGGAGTTGGCTATTGACATTCCCTTTGTTGTGGGTGGCCCACACTCCCTCCAGATGGCTGCATGTGACAGGAGAATATGGAAGGTATATTTGGAATGTTGATAAGGGTTTAGGGATCGTCCCTTTGTTAGTTGAAAGGCACAGGTAAGAGACATCAGTTCAGGGGCTGGAGAGATGGCTCAGTGGTTAAGAACACTGGCTGCTCTTCCAGAGGACCTGAGTTCAATTCCCAGCAACCACACGGTGGCTCACAACCATCTGTAATGAGATCTGGTGCCTTCTTCTTTTAGACAGTAGTATATGCAGATAGAGCAGTCATACACAAAATAAATACATAAATCTTAAAAAGAGAGAGACCTTAGTTCAGCCTGTTGGTTTGTGATTCAGGAGGGAGGGCCTGTGCCTCATCTACCTGGGTGTCTGAAACAATAGCGTATCCCATCTTTGGACTCTCTCATGCAGGAAGGAGCTGCCATCTGCATACCAAGTCTGGGTAACCTGAGGTAGCCCTCCCTCGTGTATGAGTGAGGGATGAGGCAGCTGTCCTCGGCTTTTGATGCACGAGTGAGAGGGAGAGTATCATGGGATTTGCTGGAATGTTAAGAGGTGGGCATAGCTGAACGAGTGTGGCATCCTGTGTCAGTGAATGCAGGAGGGAGGGAGTGTTCAGAGACCTTGTACGTCAGCAGATAGGAGAAGTGTCGAGAAGACAGTGGTAGGTGACCCGAAGGAAAGGCTGGAGCACACAGGCAAGGTGCCCCATTCTTGGATAGTATGGTGTAGTTTGTTTTGTAAGTATGCGGTGGGAGCAAAGGAAGGTCCCATCCCTTCTTCTCTGTGACATAGAGAAAGGGGGAGTCAAATCTGGAAGGTGTGGGCTCAGGGCCTAGAGGAGGGCCTGCTGAAGCTTACAGAAGGGCTTGGTAACAGGTACAAAGAGGGGCTCACGTGAAGGTCTAAGGGATGATAAAGAAAGGAGAAAGAGGAACCAAGAGCGTAGAACCCGACATCCCTAGGGAGGATAGAATTTCATCCTTGGTGGGGGAGTTCGAGGGACTGAATCTTCTATCTAGGGTAATGGTCATGTGAGTTGAAATAACAGCTAGTCCCATATAAGTAACCTGAGGGATGGACAGCTGGACCTCAGATGGTGAGACCCTATATCAGACCCTATAAACAGAAAGCTTAGTAGAGTCGAGGTGTGAGCCTGGCTAATATGTAGGAAGGGACAGACTACAGAGCAGAAGATTGTCTATGTATTGTAGATTCAGGAGGAGACAAAGAGAGTAAGTCAGAGGCCAGAGCCTGGCTGAATAGATGTGGGCGGTCCTGGAACCCCTGGAGTAGGATAGTCCAGGTAAGTGGGGTAAAAAGTGGGTGTCCTGGTGAGGTCAGTCCAAGTAACAGCAAAGATATTGTGTGACAGGGGGTTGAGAGGCATGGCAAAGAAGGTGTTCTTGAGATCTGGGACGGAGAAATGAGAGGTCTCTGAGGGGACAGTGGGGACGAGAGGGTAGGGATGGGATACTATGGGATGGAGAGGAGCCACTGCAGAGTTAGTAAGTTGGAGATCCTGAACCAAGTGGTAGGCTTCACTGGCCTTTTAAACTACGTGTATGGGGGGGGGTGTCTCAGAGATAGGAGGCTTATCCCCCGAGATGCTGGGGAGGGGGTGGTGTTGAGCGTGGGTGATGTAATCGGTTGGGCTTTGTAATTGGGTAACAGGAGGGGAATGTTTGGCTACAGAAGAGTTTCAGGTGTCCCATACTCGGGGATCCACATGGGAGGCTGGAAAGGTGGGGGGAAAGCATGTTGGATCTTGTAGTGAGGAGAAGGGGGGCAGCTGGTGAGCCCAGGGTTAAGAAGATTGGGGGAGCAAAAGAAATAGAGGCTCCCACCTTGGTTAAGAGTCCCCTTCCCAGCAAGGACATGTGGTCAGAAGGAAGAAGTGGGAAATGAGAATAGCCCGAAACATACAACTATGTGATGGCGTTTGGTGACATTAGTAAGGCTGCCCCCCTACCCTGACGATAGAGAAGGAAGAAGGAGAGACGGGTCTCCCCAAACTCCATCAGAACTGAGTCGGTGGCCCCATGTCCAGGAGGAAGGAGACAGGTCACCCTGATCGCAACAACGACCCTGGCTCCCTGTTGGAGATGGCAGTGGTTGGGTCTAGGAAGCCTAGCCACCCTCAGTTGTCCATAACCAGAGGTCAGCTGGAAGGCAATCTGGGTCTGACGGCCCCATGTTGAGAGAGACATAGGACAGTCAACTGACTAATGTTCCTCTTGATGGCACCTTGGACATGGTCAGGGTGGTTTATGAGGGTTCTGGCAGCCCCTGGTCCAGTGATCCTCCTGACAACATTTGAAGCAGGGACCTTGAGATTCTCTGATTTTTAGAAGCAAGGGAGCCTAGACAGTTGCTATGGCTGCCCAGAAGGCCTTAGCCAATATCAGGTGTTTTTGTTCTGGGGCTTTCTCATGTTTCCCGTGGCCTGTGGAGTCAGGGGTCCTTCCTTTAGACATCTAAGCTTGCCCTAATATCAGGGGAACTCTGGGAGAAGAAGCAGATCATGAGGAGTTAGTCATTTGCCAGTCTCATGATATTGCGTCCCGAGTGTGCTGTACACTGGCATGCTGTAGGAGGGCATATTTTTAAGGCAGTCCAGGATTGGGTCAGGTTTTCATGCTTGTCCTAAATGACCTCTTGGATTTTTTCATAATGTGTTGCTTTAAGGGCAGCTTTACAGAGATCGGCCAGGAGGCAGGTATAGTGAGAATTTTGGTTTCTTTAAAAACCCAGTTATGTTATGTGAATATGTTTTTGTTTTAATCACGGATGTGCAATAATATGGGGCTGCTTCAGTTTGTCCACAGCCACTAACTATGATTGTCTCCTGCTCTAGGAGGGGCGTGAAGATGGTTTGTTTGGAATTCTAAGGACTCCAAGAGGTTTAAGTCGGAGATCCCCGAGAGGGCCTGGGCTACCGGGGCTGCTATTGCTGGATCTCTGATGGGAGATATCTTGATGACAGAGATTGGACTGGCTTCAAGTAACCCGATGCCCCTAATCGGCAGAAAGTAGTCTTTCCTTCCTACCTAGTGTTGAACCGTTAGAAAGGTGGTAGAAAATAGAACCCAAAAAAGGTAGCCCCAGAAATAACGCCGACAAGCAAGTTATAACTTGATCTCTAGCTAAAATGCCACCCCCCCCTCCTGTAATGTAGGTCCATTCGAGGTCCCAGTCAGGGACTGCCTCAGCCCCAACTGGGTGGGTGGCGTCAGTTTGGTGGATTTCTGCATGGATCCCAGCCTGATCCCAGACTTGCCTCTGCTCCTCAGGGAGAAGGTTGCTGGTGAGGATCATATAGATGCCATGAAAGGCAAAGTTGTAAGATTGGGTCATATATTGGAATTCTTTAATAAAGGTAGAGGAATTAGTAATATAGGACCCTAGGGGGTTTGTTTGTTTTGTTTTGTTTTGTTTTGTTTTCTGAGAGAGTTTGATTCGTGAGGGAGGGGTCATGTGCCATCCACCCTGGTGACTTCCTGCAAAGGGGAACTATAGGCAGCTTCAAGGGAGAGGCAGAAAGAGTGGGGAGGGTCAGTCAGGCCTAAGGAAGCTGAGGATTGCAGCTCCAAGGGTGGGGTGATGGGGTTAATGAAAAAGGCCAGCCATAGCCATAAATCCCACAGCTGGGGGCAAGACCGTTGCATAAATACCACGGCTGTTTTTGCTATTGCTGGTTTGCTGATTGGAGAGATTCTGATGACTGCCCCAAGGAACCCAATGCCAAGAGTAGCAGAGGGTGCCAGATGCTCGGTGGTCACTTCCTCAGACTCAAGAAAGTGTTTATACCAACCAAAGGGAAATTTTACACATTTACACATTTACACATCCTAGAGAACAGGATGTTGAGCAAATTCCCGAGCTGGAAGCTGAGTGTTGTGGATGTGCTGGAGATGAGGGATAGGGTCCTGGTGTGGCTCAGACCCAAATGGGGAGCACAGGCACCAGGATAGCCTATCCAAACCCAGGGCCCCAATTAAAGGCTGTTTCTAGAGTAAGGGCATCTTGGCAATTGGGACATAAAACATAAAAAAGTCACACCACACAGCAAATCTCACACAAGGTATTTACTGGGGAAGGGACCGAATGATGGCTGCCTCTGAGCAGGAATAGAGACAGCAGAGGGTGGAGAGGAAGCTTTTTGGCTACTTTCTTGGGTTCAGATTGTCCACAGCTGCTGACTATGATTTGTCTCATGCTCCAGGAGGGGCATGACTTTTGCCAGCTTATACCTGCCACCCTTCCAACCCTTATTCTGCTCCAATCCCTTCCACCCCCAACACTAGCTTGGAGAAAAAGTCAGAGGAGAAAAGGGTGTGGGCCTCTCTAGCCGACTTCCTGCTGATTAGGGTCATCGAGTTCCTTGGAGCAGTCAGTGTTCACAGTATCTCCAACCAGCAAACAAGCAATCCAGCAACAGCAGAAGCAGCAAATACAACAGCGGGAACCAGCAGCAGGGAGAGCAGCCAGCATTTATACATCCTCTCAGGAGTCCCCAGAATGCTGAACATAAACTGTCTGCTGCTGGCAAAAATCATGCCCCTCCTAGAGCATGAGACGAATCATCGTTAGCGGCTGTGGACAATCTGAAGCAGCCCCACCTGGGATTAAAACATAATCACATAATGTAATAGGTTTTTTTTAGAAACCAAAATCCCCACTACACAGAAGTATTGTTTGGCCATTAACACCGAGTCACAGGAACGGGGATTTCCAAGTCTCAGGAGCTGAGGTCAAGCCAGGGGCAGGGTGTTCTACACTTGGCCCTGGTCTCCTGCTTGGGGTCAAGTCAGGGACAGGATATTCTTTTTCCTTGCCCTTCCCCGCCCTCCCCTTCACGTGTACACACACACACGTGCGAGCATCCAGCTGGAGTGACCTGGTTGTGAGTCACCGGATCGGGGTGATAAGAACCGAGTCCTGGTCTCTTCAAGAATCAAGAACTTCTCTTATCTGCCGCGTCATCTCTCCAACCGCACTCGGTTTGGTTGTTGTTGTTGTTGTTGTTGTTGAGACAGAGTCTCTGTAAGTATGCAATCCAGACAAGACTTACACTCCAGGACTCAAGTCATCTCATCACCTTGGCCTCCCAAGCAACTTGTCCTGACCTGTCCGCACCCAGATTTCTCTTCCTTCCTAAAATATTCTTAAATAAAACACCATACTCCCAATTTTGCAGATTTCTACACTGTAATAATTTCATTGGTTTAGCTCAGTGTTGTGTGATTTTTCTTCCTCCTGGGAAGATGTGAATAGGTATTGTATTTACCTCAGATGATCCCAGACGACAGACCAAAGGAAGGATCTTCCCTGTTCACTCTACTTTAGTCAATTGGTGGGCCTACTGAGTGACTTACAGGAATGTAGGTGGCTTACAGTAACACAGACGACTCAAAGGCTGCTATGTCATCTTAAAGTTCACCCTGACATGGGTGAGGACTCAGGAGAGCTGCATCCCTGAAACTCATTGAACAACTTATTAGGGAGCTTAGCCATTTGGGGAGTCTCCTCTCCCCAGCAATTACTGGCTGCTTATAGAACCTTGGAGAGAAGCCTTGTGAATCCTGTAAGTTTCTATCTTCCTGAGTCTGGTAAGTTGTATAAATTCCCTCCTGTTACATGAGGTTCTCTCCCTCCTCCAGGAAGGAATGCCTCAATTCAGAGGACGCAATAACACTGAAGCCAGCCTGGAACTCCAGGCAATCCTGCCTCAGCCTCCCAAATTCTGCAATTACAGGTTCGAACCACCATATCCAGCTTTAGAAAAAGTTGTTGACCCACTTCTTGGATCATATGGTCCCATACGCCCCCCCTGCATTGTTCTCTCCGGGTTAACTAAACGTGCATGTAAAACAATCTTCCATGGTACAGGAGAGATGGCTCAGCAGTTAATGCTCACTGCTCTTACAGAGGACCTTGGTTCGGTTCCCAGCACCCAGGTGGTGACTTACAACTGTTTGTAACTACAGTTCCAGGGGTCTACATGAAGGCTAAAGAAACTCCATTTTATTTTTATTATTACTGTTGTTGTTGTTGTTGTTTTTCGAGGCAGGGTTTCTCTGTGTAGCCCTGGCTGTCCTGGAACTCACTCTGTAGACCAGGCTGGCCTCGAACTCAGAAATCCGCCTGCCTCTACCTCCCGAGTGCTGGGATTAAAGGCGTGCACCACCACTGCCCGGGGTGACTGGTTTCTTGAAGATATTCTTTTTTTGTTTTTGTTTTTTAATTTTTTATACTTTATTTACATTTCAAATGCTCTCCCCTTTCCAGGTCTCCCTTATGGAACCCCCCCATCCCATCCCCCATCCCCCTGCCTCTATGAGGGTATTCCCCCCTCTCTTCTTCCCTCCCTGGCATTCCCCTACACTGGGGCATTTAACACCCTCAGGCCCAAGGGCCTCTCCTCCCACTGATGGCCAACAAGGCCCTCCTCTGCCACATATGTGGCCAGCACCATGGGTCCCTCCATGTGTATTCTTTGGTTGGTGGTCCAGTCTCCCGGAGCACCAGGGGGGTCAGGCCAGTTGGCACTGCTGCTCCCTCCATGGGGCTGCAAACTCCCTCAGCTCCTTCAGTCCCTTCTCCAACTCTTCCATCTGGGACCCTACACTCAGTCCAACAGTTGCTGTGAATTGAATCATGGGTGTTCCGAACTTTTGGGCTAATATCCACTTATCAGTGAGTATATACCGTGTTTGTTCTTTTGTGGCTTGAAGATATTCTAATCCTTCAAAATTATAGTGACCTTGGTTTTGTAATCTGAAGTGTCCCTAATTCTGTAATAGAATGGATAAACTATTGTTGAGTGAAAAAAAATTGTTGTATTTTATTTCTCTGTGTGTCTATGCATGTATGTGCATGTGGGTGCCCACAGAGGCCAGAAGTAGGCATCAGATTCCATGGAGCTGGAGTTTTAGGTGTTTGTGAGCTGGTCTCTGGTCCTCCGATAGAGCAGTAAGCAGTATACCACTGAGCTACCTCTCTAGCCCCCACTATAGCCGTTAAAAAAAATTAAAGTCACATTTTATTTAGTGCATGTGTTTGTGTGTGTGTGCTATGTATACATGCATGTAACACAGCAGGCTGGAGGAAGTGGGAAGACGTATTAGTTTGATTTCTACTACTGATAAACAAAAGCAATGTGGGGAGGAAAGGACTTATTTGCTTTATATAGCCAGAAAGCAGTCTACCACTGAGGGAAGCCGAGGCAGGCACACAGGCAGGACAGAAACTGGAGTCAGGAACTGAATTTTTTTTTTTTTTTTTTTTTGGTTTTTCAAGACAGGGTTTCTCTGTATAGCCCTGGCTGTCCTGAAACTCACTCTGTAGACCAGGCTGGCCTCAAACTCAGAAATCCGCCTGCCTCTGCCTCCAGAGTGCTGGGACTAAAGGCGTGTGCCACCACTGCCCGGCTAGGAAGTGAATTTGAAATTACAGATGAAACACTAATCACTGGCTTGCTCTCCGTGGCTCGCTCACTCCCCCCCCCCTTTTTTTTTCTTTTAGAGACAGGGTTTCTCTGGGTAGCTTTGGCTGGCCTGGAACTCAGTTTTTAGACTGAGCTGACTTCGAACTCACAGAGATCCGCCTGCCTCAGCATGCACCGCCACCACCACCGGGTTTACCTTGTTTCCTTACACCTGTGTGTAGGAGAGTGGGGTTGCTGCGATGCGTCCTGGCGCCCTCTAATGGTAAAGCTGAGGATAACAGGGAAAGTGGCGTGGCCGCAGGTGACTATCAACCATAAAGTTATTTCATCACTACTTTATGAATGTAATTTTGCTACTTTTATGAATCGTAATGTAAATGTCTGATATACAGATGGTCTTAGGCTAACCACTGTGAAAGGGTTGTTTGGTTTGACCCTCCAAAGAGGTTGAGAACCGCTAGTCTAGCTTGTGTCAAGTTAACAAAAATAAATAAGAAGAATAGCAGACAACACCCTGGAGTCAGTCGTGTTCTTCCACCATGAGGGTCCCAGGAATTGAACTCAGGTCCCCAGGAGCAATGGGAAGTGCCTTTTACCTGCTTCACCATTTTGCTGGTGTCACTGTAACCATTTTTAAGAATAGGTGGTATAAAGTACCTGTGGCCATAACCATGCATCATCTCTTTTCTGTTGTTTTTTTTTAAAGATTTATTTTTACATGAATGTGGATGTGTGTGCAAGTGACTGCAGATGCCCACAAAGGTCAGAAGGTATCGGATCTCCTAGAGCCAGTTACAGGTGATTTTGAACCACCTGATGTGGGTAAGGGAAATTGAACTGAGGGTCCTCTGGAGGAGCAGCCAGCCTTGAGTTCACGTATTTCCTGCCTCAGTCTCTTGAGTGCTGGAATATTAACAGGCTCGCGTCACCACGTCCCATTCCCTCTGTTGTTATCCTCCACTTGACCATTAGAGGGCGTCAGATGCAACGCAGCCAACCCTATTCTCCAACGCACGCGCACTTCACTTGCCTGGAAAGCCTCCAGAGGGGCGGGGCGGGGCGGGAGGCGGAGTCTGCTGCCTGCGCAGGCGCGGGCCGGCTTTGTGACGTCAGGCCTCGCGGCCGGGCCGGGAATCCAGGTGGTAGCTCGCGGAGGCGCCTCCGGAGAGTGACGCGCAGGCTCAGCTCCCCCGCGGCCCGCCCTCCTGCCGGCCTCGCCGCGATCTCCCTCGCTCCGTGAGATCGCTGAGCGCTGAGCAGCGGCCCGGGGGAGGAGGCCCTGGGCGACCGGGCGCGGAGAGGGAGGGCGGGCGGGCAGTGGGAGCGCCGCGGATCTCTATATGGCGACGGCTCTGTCGGGTCTGGCTGTCCGGCTGTCGCGCTCGGCCGCCGCCCGCTCCTATGGGGTCTTCTGCAAGGGGCTGACCCGCACGCTGCTCATCTTCTTTGACTTGGCTTGGCGGCTGCGTATCAACTTTCCCTACCTCTACATCGTGGCTTCCATGATGCTCAACGTGCGCCTGCAGGTAGGTGAGCCGCGCCCTCGGCATCCCTGCCCACCTGGCCCAGGGGGATGCGGGTGCTTGGGGGCTCATGCTATCAGCCTGAGGCTGAGTGTGTACCAAACATCGCGTATTCTCCCCCTGTAACCCCACTCTGCATAGAGGATGCTTCAGAGGGTAGGTCCCACATCTGGGGGTGGGGTCCAAGGAAAGATGACAGGAAGGTCCCTTAGGACGCTTTGTCCTTAATGACAAATTGTTGGCGATCCTGTAGCTGCGCGTTTCCTTGTGAATTCTGGTTCCCCAAACTTTGTGACGGCTTATTATTGTATTATCCTTGTACCTTAGGTTGAAAGTTAGTGGTGTCTTGACCAATGTTTCCGATTTATTCTGGCCAGGGGTTAGAAATGGCGATGGGGATGAAGGGAGAGAAAGAGGGAAAACAGATTCAGAGGCCGGAAACAATTTAGACGTGGACTAACAGTATGCCCGCATCAGCATCAGCATTCTGGAGGCCGCATTTGCTGGAAATGACTGACATTTCTCCATCTCTTGAATTACAAAATGCTTTTTTCTAGTGGAGAGTTCTTACCAATCTGAGCGTTCTGTCTCAAAACGTAAGAAAGGCTGGATAGTGAACTTCTTGTATTCTGTTTACACACCTTGGAGTGGCACAGGCTATGTTGGAAGGAAGGACTAGGTTCCACCCCTGGGAATCGTTTTTTTTTTGTTTTTGTTTTTGTTTTTTTATTATTATTTTGGTGGTTCTGGAACTGGTGGATGCTTTGCATATGCTATAGGCAAGGAATCGCCTTAGCCCCAGACTTAATGTGTATATGTTGTTCTGTGTAGTGTACCTAGTTTTTCTGAAGTTGGGTCAAGTTAGGGTTTGTGGACTTCATGTGTGTAAATGGTCCCTGACACAGGTGGTTACAGACCACGTGAAATCTGAAGCCAAGCATATTGATCAAAATTGATTAAAGGGAATTAAGTAAAACCAAATTTAAGGTCCAAATCAGAATATCTTTACTTTTTGGGGGGGGTGGGGCATGTGTTACGTGTGTACCACCCTGGTTATGAGGTGCTGCTGGGATCAACCCAGGACTTGGTGAATGCCAGGCAAACGTGAACAGGGCTTGTGGCATCTTAAGTGATACCAGGCCATGGGGGCAGAACCATCAATCCTTTACAGCAGGTGCCACAAAGGAGTTGAGAGTGCTGGGTGTGGGAACTGAAATAAATCAGAAAGCCTGTGTTCCTGCCAATTACCAACCTGTAGAAACATGGCTCCGGAGTTTCTGCCAGATCTGGTAACCTCCTGTGAGAGATATCAGATATCTTGATTTTCAAACATCAAGTTAGCTCAGAGTTTTCAAAAAGAAAAAAAAAATCTTTGGGGATAAAACAAAAGTGTCTAAAGTCTATGTTTGACCATCCCGTCCCACTTTGGAATTTGGATTTGTACTTAGCTAGAAAATTCCGTGAAAGGCTACAAGAGCTTGCTTACTACAAAATGTTATGTCTCGGGTCGCTGTGTTTTGTAACATTAAAAAACAAACAGACAAAAAAAAAACAGACTAGGGATGTAGCTCAGGCGGTGGAATGTTTATCTAGTATGCACAAAGTCCTGGGTTTAGTCTCCAGTATTGCATAAACTAGGTGTGGTGATCCATGTCTGTAATCCTGGCATTTGGAGGGTGGAGGGAAGAGAATCAGGCCCAGGCTCACCTTTGGCTATGTCTCCAGACCCTATCTAAATAGAAAAACCCCCAAAATGTCCTCATGTATTGATTTCTCTGTGTACTCTTCTGGAGTCCAGGCTACCCCAAATGCTAGCCTGGAATTTTGTGTATTCGCTGTTTTCCACTGGGCAATTAGAGATGTCGTGTCGTGTGTGTGTGTGTCTGTATAATGTGTATGTATATATTATGTGTATGCATGGATCTATGTATGATTATCTGCAGGAGGAGGGAGAGGAGGAGACCAGAAGAGGTCACTGGGTCCTCTGGAGCTGGAGTTGCAGGCAGTTGTGAACTGCTTGAGTCCAGGTCTCTGCAAGAGCAGCAAGCACCCTTAAGAGCTGAGCCATCTCTCTGGCTCCCTAGAGAAGTCTTCTGAACATGTATGTCATGTCCTAGCATCCTTAAACATGATCACAGCAGGTCCATGCCTATCCTTCTCACACGTGGATATGACTTCCACTCACCCCTTTACCCTGCCTGCACCAAGATGACTGAGTAAGCTTTGTCAGGGTCTCCTTCTCTTTATTAGGTTTGCAGGCATTCCCTTCCTGCTCCCGGGGTATGGTGAGTGTCTTCCTTGGCAGGGACAGTCTCCCAGTTTAGTTCTTTCAGAGGGGAACTTTTGTGGTTGTGCACCCGTTTTCTTCACTGCAGGAGTGGTGAACGCTCATTGTTTTCTAAGCGGTAAACGGGCAGATTCCATTCCCAGTGTTTTCCTAGTTGTGCATTTGTTGTAGGACAGTGAGGTCATCTCTGGAAAGGTGATTCAAATCCATATTTCCCGTAACGGGGAGTGTGCACTCTGCTGAAGGAAGGCAAATGCATTTGAGATAAGAGTGGTGTGAGCAATGAGTTAGTGCAGGCCCATCGGTAGCAAGGGCAGCTATGTGGGCTCCAGATCAAGTCATGATTTGGGTGTAGCCTGTTTTAGAGAATTTGGGGAACCAGACATGGGCTTTCTTAATTCAGGATCAAGCGGGCCCAGGTAGAGGGTAAGATAGTCTCACCAAGTGCTTTGGGAATGTTTGTTTTTCTTTTGAGACAAGGTCTCACTATGCAACCCTGGCTAGCTTGGAACTGTAAAATTCCTTACGTAGACTAGCTGACCTTAAATTCAAAGAGACCTGCTTGCCTTTTTCTCAAGGCACATGCTAGAATTAGAGACATTCTGCCACTAGTGACTAGGCTGCCACTGCCTAGCCAGAGGAGGGTTTTCTAAGATTCCTGTAAGGGTTTTCGGCTTGATCTTGGATCTGGTCAAATGCAGCCTGTTCATCCTGGGGGAGAGACAGAGGGGTTCTGGGTTACAGGACTAGAAATCCTTATATCTGATGCTCTAAGTTCCCCCGAAGGCTTTAGGACTTTTGTTCATTTGCGAACAATCTCTAACTGAACTCGGGGGTCAGTTACTCTGATTTGGGGTAAAGGAAGTGTAATTAAGAAGTAGTGTGACTAAAGGGACCTCCGGTAGCCCTTGTCCCCTTCCTCTGTTACAGGGGCACTGCGCTGAGCTTAAAGGGTCGGGCTTGATTCCCCGAGTGTGACTAAAGGGACCCTCCCGTAGCTCTCAGCCCTTGTTCCCTTCCTCTGTTACAGGGGTACTGCGCTGAGCTTAAAGGGTCGGGTTTGATTCCCCGAGTGTTTGAATCTCCTGTTTGTAGGGCACTGGGGTTTCCCTTACCCCTTTGGCAATGCTGGGCATGGATTCCAACCAAGGCCCTGTGCACACTGGAGATTGTCTAGCACAGAACTACGCCCCTAAGCCAGCAGCGAGGCATGTTAACAATACTAATGAGCTCTCTAATCTGAAAGATGACTGAACAAGAGAATAGACGCAGAAGGGATTTGTAGACTCAGAAGGTTCTAATTTTAAGGTACGGAGACCGGAGAGTTGGCTCAGCGGTTAAAAGCACTCGCTGTTCTCGCACAGGATCTGGGTTTCTTTCCTAACACCCATAAGATGGATCACAACCATATGCAACTTCAGTTGCAGCTCTAGGCACCGGGCATGCTTGTGGCACACAAGCCTGCAAAACAGTCATGCTCATAAACCAAAACAGATCTGTAACAAAACATTTATTTTTGTGTATGAATGTACTGTCTGCGTATATGTGCGCTACACCTGTCCCTGGTGCCTGTGGAGGGCATCAGATCCCTTGGAACTGGAGTTACAGATAGTTGTGAACTGCCATGTGGGTGCTAGGAATCGAACCCCGATCCTCTAGAAGAGCAGCCAGTGCTCATATCTGATGGGTCATCTCTCTAGTAAGTCCACAAATAAGTAAGTCTTTAAAAATAAACAAAGCTGTTTGTGGCCAGCGAGATGGCGAAAGGTGCTTGCCACCAACTTTGGCAACCGGAGTTGGGGCCCCAAGATCCACACAGTCAGAGGATCAACCTCTCTCGAGGATTGTCTGACTACTGGATGACCGCATACATGTACTCCGTACACAGATAAAATACACATGTAGTAAAAATGGTTCTCAAAGTATTGTTTGCAGACAAATAATGACATACGCACACACGCACGCGCACGCACATCTCCAGCTACTTAGGAGGCTAAGACAGGAGGATCCCTTTTTGGGGCATGTGAGTGTGTATGTGTACATGCATGTATGTGTGTATGTATGTGTAGGCCAGACAAAAGTCAGCCTTGGGTGTCTGTCCTCAGGTGCAAGCCTCTTGATTTTTTTTTTTTTTTTTTTTTTGAAACAGGGTCTCTCATTTGTTTTAGGCTCGTTAATTTAACCAGACTGGCTGGCCAGGGAGCCCCAGGGATCCTGTTTTATTTATTTATATTTTTAATTTTATTTTACATGAGTACACTGTAGCTGTCTTCAGACACACCAGAAGAGGGCGTCAGATCTTATTACAGATGGTTGTGAGCCACCATGTGGTTGCTGGGAATTGAACTCAGGACCTCTGGAAGAGCAGTCAGTGCTCTTAACCGCTGAGCCATGGCTCTAGCCCCCCCAGGGATCTTCTTAGTAATTCTCCTGTGTCCAACTGCCCAATGCTGGGGTTATAAGCACATGACACCACACACACACACACACACACACACACACACACAGACATACACACACAGACACACATCTTTTTTCTGTGTATTCCGGAGGATGGAACTCAGGTTCTCGTGCTTTCGTGGTAAGTTCTTCACTGAGCTACCTCCTTGCCAGTCTGTGGTCAGTGTGGACAACATAGTGACAAGACCCCTGTCCCAAGGTAGAAAAGGGGTTGGAGAGGCTGGAGCTTAGTGGCTCCCAGCAGCTGTAATTCCTGCTCCAGGGAATCTATTGAGCTCTTCTGGCCTCCGAGGGCACTGTACTGAACATACCCCCCCCCACCCCCCAGCCAATTAAAAATAACATAAAAATCTTAAAAAAATAAAAACCAGGCAATCTTTAATCCCAACACTCTGGAGGCAAAGGCAGGCGATCTCTGCAAGTTCAAGGCCAGCCTGGTCAATATTGAGTTCTAGACCAGCCAAGGTTACACAGTTTCTCTGTCTCAAACAAAGGGAAGAACGAGCTGCTTTTTTCTTTAAAAAATTCACTTTACGTCCTAATCACAGCCCCTCCCTCCTCTTCTCCCAGTCCCACCCCGACAAATTACTTCCCCACTGCCCCCTCTTCTTCTCCTAGAGAAGGAGAAGCCCCCCTTGGGTACCACCCCACCCTGGGGCATCTAGTCCCTGCAGGTCTGTGCACATCCTCCCCCAGTGAAGCCTGCTTTTAAGCAAGCCTCAATCCTCTGAGCTTCTTAGCACTCCACTTTTTCATACAGCATGGGAATTTCATACAAATATAAAAAGTGAGAATTGATACCAATCACTACAGATAGTAAAAGCTATCTGGGAGGGCCATAGTAGCATACACCCATAATTCCAGCACTTGGAAGGTAGAAGCTGGAGGATCTGGAGTTCAAAGCCAGCCTGGACTATGAGACCTTTGCCCCTCTCCAACCAGCAAAAAAGAAAAGCCAGGTGTTGGTGCCACACATCTTTGGCTGGTGGATCTCTGAGTTTGAGGCTAGCCTGGTCTAGAGTGAGTTTCAGGACAGCCAGGGGTACACAGAGAAATCCTGTCTTTAAAAAAAAAAAAAAACCAAAACAAACCAACATACATAACCAGTATCATGAATACCTTCTGGACAAGTCCCACCTACAACCTTTACTTGTATGGCCCATGAGAAATATGGATCAAGTGTCTTAGCCCCAGGTCACAAAGAGAAGGCTTGTAAAGAGCAAAGAAAAGACACCACGAAGACTGATGGTGATCACCATGCTGCCAAGGGTTCTCCCTTGCTGCCCTGTGCTCAGCAGGGCATTGAACCTGTCTTTGCCTTCTATGCTCTTAACTGTCCCTCCTCCTCCTTCCCCCCTCCCCTCCCCCTAATGTTTTGAGACAAGGTGTCTCCCCTGGCTGTCCAGGAACTGGCCCTGTAGACCAGGCTGGCCTTGATGCCTGCCTCTGCACCACCACCCACCCAGCTGGGGACTGGACCCACTCTTTCACTGAGCTACAATCCCTGGTTTCTGGCTCCAATCTCCACTTTCTATTATATCTGTGTATGTGAGTGCATGTGCACATGGGATGTCATAATGCATGTGTGGCAGTCAGAGCACCACCTGCAGGAGGTTGTCTCCAACTGTGTGGGTTCTGGGAATCACTCTAGTGACCAGCATGGCAGCAAGCACATCCCCCCACTGAGCTGTCTCACAGGCCAAGGCTTCTCTTTCTCCTCTTTGAACCTGTTTACCTCGATAGCTTCCTGGGTTTTGTGCCTCCTCACCACTTGGACACCTTTTTAACTCTTGTACTTAGTAAGATTTTGCTTTACCAGGCATTGTGCTACAGGCCTGGAATCCCCACATGTAGAGATGCTAAGGGAGGAAAAATTTATAATGAACCTTACCCTGCAAGCCAGGTGCAGTGGTACAAGCTTACGACTCTAGCACTTAGGGGCCAGAGGTAGGAGGATGGGGAGTTCAGAGTCATCCTCAGCTAGAGTGAGTTTGAGGCCAGTCTGGGTCACGTGAAACCCCACCTCAAAAGACAAAGGTATCCTAGCAGCTAAGTGTAGAATTCCGGGACATTAAAACCTTTCCATATTGGGCAGTTGTCACCACCCATTCTCAGAGTTTCTCTGTCACATGGAAATTGTTCTTGTCTTCTAGGGGGAGAGGGGAGTTAGCTGGCGTTCTGAATAAGACAGAGAGGGCCTCATTGATAAGGGGGTGCTTGAGCAAAACCCACAGTAATGTCTGGGCCGGAAGAGTGCAGGACGAGCTTTCACCAGGACCCACACCTGGGGCAAGCCTGGAACCTCAGGAAGCTGGAGGCTGGGACAGTGAGCCAGGAGGAAAGTGGCAGATTTGTGCAAAGCGCATTGGAACAGCTCCCTTTTGTTTTTCTTGGTATTTAAGTTCCGAGTGTAGATTAGAGAATAGTTGCTCTGAGTCAGTTCTCTCTTTTTATAACATTGGTCTTGGGGATCAAATCTGGGTTATCAGGCTTGGCAGAAAGTACCTTGCCTCACTTGCTGAGCCACCCTGCGTGACCCAGCACCTACATTCTTTTTTATTTTTTAAGGGTGCTTGCGTGCGTGTGCGCGTGTGCTTCTGTTTATGCAAGTGTATCTGGAGGCCAGAAGAGGTGTCAGCTCCTCTGGAGCTGGAGTTGCAGGTATTAGTGACCTACCCAGTGTGGGCAGTGTGGGTGCTGGGAACGGAACTTGGGTCCTTTCCAGGATCAGCAAACACTCTTAGCCTCCTAGCCGACTCCCCAGCCTCTTTCCTGTATTCTGGACTTGCTTAGCTGTTTGGAGACAGTCTCACCAGGCTGACCTAGAACTCATTTTGTAGCTTAGGCTACTGGAACTCTGAGTCCTTCTGCCTTGTCTTTCTGAACGCTGGGATTAATAGGTTTGTACCACCATGGCCGGCTCCCTTGACTTGTGTCTGAAAGAGTTCTAGAAATAATTGTGTGTGGTTCAGACAGATGTTACAGTGTATGAATCTGGGGCCGTGGAATGGGTGAGAGCCAACACCAGAGATTGTCCTTTAACCTTGACACGTGCATTCACATCTGTATCCATCACACACAACGACTGTTTCAAAGCACGAGAGCTCACTCTAGTTACACTAATGTTAAGGGCTAGTTATCAGATATAAGGTGATAGGAACAAAGGAGTTTAAACATAGCTGGGCAGTGGTGGCGCACGCCTTTAATCCCAGCACTTGGGAGGTGGAGGCAGGCGGATTTCTGAGTTCGAGGCCAGCCTGGTCTACAGAGTGAGTTCCAGGATAGCCAGGGCTATACAGAGAAACCCTGTCTCGAAAAACCAAAAAAAAAAAAAAAAAAAAGTGCTTACGTTCCTTCTGGGGCTGCCCTGTGTGTCCTGGGCTCTGAGCTCCAGCCCCGGGGTACCTGTACCCGGGGAGAGAAGAACCAGTTTCTTCACCTGATAGTTTTGTAAGGTGCAATATATTCGAGTAAACATTCTACATGCAAAAAGAACGAAGGTAGAGAAGCTAAGGATGTAGTTCAGTTGGCAAATGTTAGCTTAGCATGGATGACGTCCCAGGTCCATCTCTAACATGTTGAGGGGGAGGGAGACCACCCACAGAATGAAAGATAGCATTCATTGGTAAATTGATTTGGTAAAGGATTAATACCCTGAATACAGAAAGGTATCTTACAATTAAAAATAAATAAAATTTAAAAAAACAAGCAGCCCAATCCAGTCACTGGCAAAGCGCTGGAGTAGAGATTTTTCTGAGAGGGTAACCAGATGGCCAGTGTGTCCTTGAGAAGATCTTGGACTGTGGGAGAAATCACATCACTCAGGAGCAGTGGGAGGCCATGCCACACCTGTTGGGATGGCTGTTGTCGGGCGGAGGGTGGGAGGAAGGGTTGCTGAAGCATGTTGTTCTTGGTGTCCTCAGTCCTTTTGTGCTGCTGGGTGGGAGTCTGGTGGTTCTTCACACAGTTGACCATGGACTTAGCGCAGTCTAGTAAGTCTACCCGAGAGGTTTGAAACCGGTTTAAAGTCCAATACTCCAGTCTTAATAAACGGCAGCCCAAAGACAGCAGCAGCAAGTCTGTGGGCAGGTGAGTGGAGCAAATATGGGCACTGGGAATGTGGCCTGGCTAGAAGAGACTTTGTCTAGCATGCCCTGAGCCCTAGGTTTCATTCCTAGGACATCATACAACCAAGGCAAGGTGTCCTAGGCCTGTAGTCCCACTACACAAGAAGTGGAAGCAGGAGGATCAGGAGTTCAAGGTCATCCTCAGCTACATAGCCATTTGAGGTCATTTGAGGCTGAGTATTTGAGAGCCTGTCTCCAAGATAAGTAGGTAGGAAGGGGGGGGGGGGATAGATAGGTAGATAGATATATAGGAAGGAGAGAGAGAGAGAGAGATATTAAAGAAACAGTTCTAGGAAGCCCTGCAGACCTTTCCCTGCCTCTCCTAGTGTGAGCAAGCTACTTGGATGGCCCCAGTTTCTTCCACCAATGTGCTTTTCCACTGCTGGATCTCACTTTGAATCTATTAATAGCTGCCATTTCTCCAGATAATCTCCAGTTGGCTGCTGGACCTTTGGGTTGTTGTCACTATCTCACTGAGTAATGTTGCTATAGGCACTTATATGCACATTCGTGTGTGTGTGTGTGTGTGTGTGTGTGTGTGTGTGAGAGAGAGAGAGAGAGAGACAGAGACAGAGACAGAGACAGAGACAGAGAGACAGAGACTGGGTGCTTGTACCCAAGTGCATGTTGGGATGTCATCTCACTGAACTGGAATCCTCCTGTTTCAGCTGGCCAGCAGCTGCTGGGGATTTTGTCTCCATCCTGGAGATGCTGGGGTTACAGGTGCTGGCATGGTCGCACCTACCTTCTTTTAAGTGTGTGTTTGCTTTAAGTGTGGGGGATTTGAACTCCGGTTCACCTGCTAGCACAGGAAGTGCTGTTATCTTTGTTTACTGACTGGGTTTTCCAACTCCCACTCCCTATCCCCACCCTGACTTTATATCCAGGCTGTCCTAGAACTTCAAGTATCTCCACAGCACTTGAACCCAAAATGGTCCTCTTGCCTCACACCCTGAGGCACCGGCCACCCATACCTAGCTACCTTAGGGCTACATAAGACCCTCCTCTCAAAATAAATATGGAGGGGAACGTGCAAAGAATTTTTTTTTTTTTTTTTTGGCTTTTCAAGACAGGGTTTCTCTGTATAGCCCTGGCTGTCCTGGAACTCACTCTGTAGACCAGGCTAGCCTCGAACTCAGAAATCCACCTGCCTCTGCCTCCCGAGTGCTGGGATTAAAGGCTTGAGCCACCACTGCCTGGCTAAGAATTTTTTAAAACTCTGTAAGAGTAAACAGCTTTTGGGCGTCTCATATTTTGGCTTTGCCTGTCGGTCATGCTTATGTTTGTTTATCTCTGAGGGAAGGGTGTTTGAGACAGTTCATTATGTAGTCCAGGCTGGCCTGTTTGAGACAGGAGCTCATTGTGTAGTCCAGGCTGGCCTGTTTG
>JADRCH010007274.1:546501-560445 GCA_019843965.1 Rhynchomys soricoides
AGTCCAGGCTGGCCTGTTTGGGACAGGAGCTCACTGTGTAGTCCAGGTTGGCCTGTTTGAGACAGGAGCTCATTGTGTAGTCCAGGCTGGCCTGTTTGAGACAGGAGCTCACTGTGTAGTCCAGGCTGGCCTGTTTGGGACAGGAGCTCATTGTGTAGTCCAGGCTGGATTTGAGCTAGAATTTTTTTCCCTCATCCTCCCAAGTTCTGGGATTCCAGGTCTGTATTACCATGCACACCCTGAAAGTTGTTTGTTTTTAAAGATTTATCTCTATTTTTTGGGTAGATGTGAGTGCTCACACATGTGTCTGCGTTCTGCATTGTGTGTCCGGTGCCCTTCAGGCCAGGCCAGGCCAGACCAGAGTGTCAGCTTCCCTAGAACAGGTGCTTGTAAGCAGCCGTGTGGTGCTGAGTCCCAGCACCAGTCCTCTGCAAGGGCAGCCAGTGCTCTTAACTAGTGAATTCTCTGTCCACACCGCTGACATGGGGGGGGGGGGGGATGGGGGGGTGAAAGCTTCATAATCTTTTTTGAATGTTTGGTGTGTGCTGTCATTAGAAAGTCCTTCCCAACCACAAGGGCATGAGGGATTCACATATATTCTGGTGCCTACTTTGTATGATTTTGAGATAGAGTCTTACCGTGTAGTCCATGCTGGTCTCAAACTAAAGAGCCTCTTTGCCTTGGCTTCCTCTCTACTGGATTACAGTCATGTAGCACCTCACTTGGGGTGTGGGTGTGTGTGTGTGTATGTCGTTGTCGACGATGTTGAAATCAATCAAAGGCTTAATTAACCAGGTGTGGTGGTGCACACCTGCGCTTGGGAAGCAGAGGCAGGTAGATTTCATTGAGTTCAAGGGTAGCCTTGTCTACAGTGAATTCAAGGCTGCCAGGGCTACATAGTGAGACCCTGGTCTCAAAAACAAAACAAAACAACCAAGTCAACTAAGAGCTTTTTGCATACCTGGATTCGTGGGCTGTATCTTCTGCCCCTCCATATTTAGAAGGATGCTGTTGGCGCCTTTCCTCATCCTCCCTAGCAATTTACCTCCAGCCCAAGCCTCTAGTCAGGGCCCACTTACCCATGCTGCACCCCTGCAGGCAGGTTGTCTAGAGTGTGCTCGAGCCATCATTGAGGCCCACTGCCCTACTCCCTGTGACTTCTCCCTGTCCCTTAGGAGCAGCCTTGCTAATTTGCTTTGGAAGGTATTGGGAGCAGGATATTTTTAGTTACAAAGCAGTGGTAGTCAGGTGGCCAAGGCCATTAATAGCCTGGGTTAGGGAAGGTGAGGAGACAGGCATCCAGCGAGGCAGCAGCTGCCTAACTGGGTCAGGCCTATTGTCATCTAACAGGTTGGCTGCCTCACACCAGGAAGGTGGGTGTGGAAGATGCGGCTCCCAGTTGCCCTGGGGATCTTGGACCTAGCTGGGAGCCTTTCTCCCACTCCTTGGTTAAATTTTTGAGTGCTTAGCATCTTCTGCAGGGGTGAAGGGAGTGGGTGTGGAGGAACTGACTCCCAGTACTTGGAAATCAGCTCATCTCTCACTCACATTCTGGTGGGCAGGGTGGTTTGCCATAAGTTAACAGTGTTGATTCTTTTGTAGACTTGACATGGGGTTGGGGGCTTTATAAGACCTGGGCCCAAGGGGACTGATTATTTATATCTTTATGTATACTTTATTCATATATTTATCTGATTGAGTCAAGGTCTCAATGTAGCACAGGCTGACCAGACTCACTATGTAGCCAAGGATGATCTTGAACTTATGATCCCCCTTTCTCCATCTCTGTGCTGTAAGCCCATGCTTGTCTGGACTTCAGGGTGATCTATGACAGTGGAGAGTGCTCTCTGGCTCCTGTTCAGCTCTGTGGCCCCACTCTGCAGGGACCTAGTGTTTGGTGATTGTGTGTGTGTGTGTGTGTGTGTGTGTGTGTTTAATAACCCTCTGTCAACAGAATTTTTATTTGATTATCTTTTCCAGGTTCATATTGAGATCCACTGAAGGCCATCCTTGACCAATAGGCATCACCCCGACTTACTGCATCAGAGGGTGCAAAGCATGAGGGCTGGGAGAGGGACCCTGGGTGTTTGCCTGGCCAGTGTAAAGCAGTCACAAGGAGGTGACCTGGACAAACTAGCACGTGGCCTTAAGAAAAGAAGTCAGAAGGGGAACCCCAGCCCATCAGATGTGCCTTCTTGGACAGACCAGCCTGTAGCAGATTCTCGTGGAAAGTTACCGGCCACGGCAGCAGCATCCTCAGAAATGAAGCACCATCAGAGCGAGGCCAACCTCATACGTCACAGTGGCTTCAAAATGCTTCAGTATCTAACGGCATCAATGGGGAGAAGCTCAGCTCCAGCAGCTTCCCTAAGCAAGGCTGTGGCTCTGTCCTCTGCTCCTTCAGGAGAACAGTTAGCTGGGGTGTCTCATGGCATCGGGGGTGCACTAGGAAGTGACTGGCCAGGAAGAGAGCCCAGAGCCACCGACAGCCTTGGACAGTACCTCAAAGGAGAGTCCTGGGTGTCAGGATGGCCAGGCCATCCAAAACTGAGGGAGATGGGATTCCTAAGAGGTGAACCCCTAAGTGCTGTCCACAAGGGGCTAGGGTCAGAACTGTCTCACCAATACTCTGAGCTGTGCCACCTACCATATGCTTACACCCATTATGAAGTTCTCCCAGAAGACAAGACAAGATATGTGTCCCTTGACCGTTTAAATCCTGTGTTTTCAGAGGAAACAGAAGATGAGAAAACTCTCTCAAGTACTTCAGATGGTCTGCAGATAGTCGTGGGGTCACTGGCTCTGCAATCTTCCAGATTAGCAAGTCTCTGATGCCATAGTTACGGTGCAAGCAGAACAATAAAAATAACAGATTAATTTTAAAAGTTGTCTTACGGTTTCTTTTGCATTAAGTCTGGCGTACGCTGCAGCCGTGCAGTTCCTGCTCTGACTCCTGTGACACCTCACTGGTTGATGCGGAGGGACTGTTTTTTTGAGCATGTTTTCAATCCTTTCGGAAGAACTGGAAACGCCCTCCCCCTGGGGAAAGGATTGGATCTCCCCAGTATAAGATCAGACAGGAACCATTTAGCACAGAGTTCTAAATCATGGAGAACCATTCTCAAGGGCTAGCATCCAGATGCCGCCTGCCTCAGCTCCCCTCTGGCCCTCTGATGGAAGCGGAAGTCTGTAGACTATGCCCTCCTTCCTGTCAGCCTTGCTTCTGAAGAGTCTCGCCATTTCTGCGTTGTACAGACTCTTTGACCTGCAGCCAGATGCTCCTTCTCACATGCCCCTCCCCTTCCGCCCGAGTTGCGGTTTTTAACGGAGGCCCTTTGGAGACGTTGCAATATTAAATTTAAGATCATTTTAAATTACAGAAGAGTTTGAGACTTTTCTGCCGGCAGAACATAGATCGCAAATGAGCAAATGAAGTCTTTTCCTTTACCCAGACCCAGGACTTGTGATCTCTTTTACATTTAAGATCCCCTTCCCCCCCCCCCCCCAGTAACTCTCCCTTTGTGGTTTGTTGATAACTTTAATAAAGTTCATTTAAAGAGTGGACATTTTAAAGCCTTCTACCCAAGACAGTTATAAACAGCCATGGGGGGGGACCTGACTGTGTATGTCATTTATATTGTGTCCTAAATTACTATGCCATGGGCTATTTTAGTGTTTTGGGAAAATACTAAAATCTGTTCTTTAGCATAATAAATATGTTTTATTTTGTGTGTGTGCTTATGTTCTTTTCATCTTTTTGTTAATGTCGTCTTCCTAAGGTTTAAGCATCTTTAGCACTGAGTAAAGGGTTGCCGATGAAGACTTAAGAATCAGCTTGACACGACTTTAATCCCAGCACTCGGGAGGCAGAGGCAGGCGGATTTCTGAGTTCGAGGCCAGCCTGGTCTACAGAGGGAGTTCCAGGACAGCCAGGGCTACACAGAGAAACCCTGTCTCAAAAAAACAAAACAAAACACAAAGATGGATTTGAATTCTTCCTCCTCTCTCTTCTTTCCCCTCCCTCCTCCCTCTTCTTGCCTCTCCCTCCTCCCTCTTCCTCCTTCCTCCCTTCTTGAGCTCTTGTCCCCTTTTCTCTCTCCAGGGTCTGAAACAGTACACTATGGCCGGTTATTGTAGCACATAACCAGCACTCAGGAGACTGAGGCATGAATTCCAGGCTAGCCTGAGCTGCTGATTCATGAGTTCAAACACAACCTGGTTTATAAATTGAGTGCTAGGCCAACTTGGATTACAAGTCTGTCCCAGGAAACAAAAATCAGGGGCTAGAGACATGGGAACCTGTTTTCTGTGTAGGCTTGACCTGAGTTTGATTCCCAGAACCCACTTAGGACAGCCCAGGGTAGCTGTGATAGTTTACAACCACAGCACTAGGGGAGTGGGGTATGTGTGTGTGTGAGAGTGACAGTCCCTGGAGCTTGTTGGCTAGCTGGTCTAGCCTAATTGGTAAACTCCAAGGCCAATGAGCAAGAACCTGTCAGAAAAGAGGTAGATGATTGTGGACAAGAGAGGCATCCAAGGCTGACGTGGCCTACACACATCTGTGCCTGAGCATCCCCACGTGAGCCTCTGGGTGTGCAGAGCCCCTGTCAAGCAATCAACTCTGGTTGCATATGGCGGCACACTCTTGGAAGGCAGAGAAGCAGAAGCGTTTAGAGATTAGTGTTAACCTGGGCTATATAATGACACTATCTCAAAATACCAAGAAAAGCTGGGCATGGCTGTAATCCCAGCATTCAGAAGCAAAACAAAACGAACAGGCATTAGGCTTCAAAGATTTTATATAACTTTATATATAGACTTCAAATGTTTTATATGAACGTTTGAGACAAATAGTACAGAAATATGGTGCCTCAGAACTGGCTGGCTGGTGAACACCCGTAATCCTAGCACACTTAAAGCAGAAGTTTTTTTGTTGTTTCGTTTATGAGTTTGGGGCCAGCCTGAGCTATGTGACGAGGCTATCTTTTTCTCCTCCCTCAGTTGAAGTTTCCATAGAACATGTAGCTTTACCTGGCCTTGGACTTCCTGTATGCAGCTGTGGATGACCTTCAATTTATCCTGTACCTCCTGAGGGCTGGGATTGCAGGCATGCACGTCACACCTGTTTCGTGATGTGATGCTGGGGATGAGTCACAAGGCAGCCTGCGTGCTAGGCAAGGTTTCTCTGCGGCTCCTCAGTCCCCTGCTCTGAAGGACTGGACAGTTATTTTCAGTTTAGCAACTGTGCTGGCTGGTTGTGTGTCCACTTGACACAAGCTGGAGTTATCACAGAGAAAGGAGTTTCAGTTGAGGAAATGACTCCATGAGATCCACCTGTAAGGCATTTTCTCAATTAGTGATCAAGGGGGGAGGGCCCCTTGTGAGTGGTACCATCCCTGAGCTGGTAGTCTTGGGTTCTATAAGAAAGCAGGCTGAGCAAGCCAGGAGAAGCAAGGAAGCCAGTAAGCAGCATTCGTCCATGGCCTCTGCATCAGCTCCTGCTTCCTGACCTGCTTGAGTTCCAGTCCTGACTTCCTTTGGTGATGAACAGCAATGTGGAAGAGTAAGCTCAATAAACCCTTTCCTCCCCAACTTGCATCTTGGTCATGATGTTTGTGCAGGAATAGAAACCCTGACTAAGACAAATTGGTACCAGCGTAGTGGTGGGGTATTCCTGTGACAACCTGACCATGTCTTGGGGAGGACTGTGGAAGGACTTTGGAACTTTGGGCTAGAAGATCCATTCGGTGTTAAGAGCTCTGTGGGATGTTGTGTAGGAGCTTGGAAGTTAATGTTGAGAACAGTGCAGAAGATGGAGGCCTGGCTTGTGAAATTTCAGAGGGAAGATTAAAGATTTTTATCAGGGCCATTGCTAGTTTAAGATTCTGTGGTTTTGGTTAGAGAGGGCTGAAGAAATCAGCTGTGATTAGCAAGATACCAGAACTACTAAAGCAAAACCATTGCATTGCTGGGACTATTGATGCTGGTTGGCTGGAGGTGGGAAATTGACAGTGATTGGGAAGAGGCCAGCATCAATGAGGTGAAATCTGAGAAGTGTTTTCTGAGAGCACAGAGGCTGCATTCCAGAGATAGCCAAGGTTGTACTTTGTGCTGGGGCTGGACTTGGTAATGTGTAAGAGTCACCCAGGTGGTACTGGTTTTGAAGGCATGAATGAGTCATGAAGAGCAGCTGAGGCCTGGGCACTGTGAGAGGCCACAGAAGGCCATTGGTGAAGGTGCAGCCTCAGTTGCTATTGATGGCCCAGGACTGAAGAGGTCATGCAAAGGATGTGAGGCTTGGCACCATGGTAAAGCCTTGTTGCAGCGGAAGACAGCAGTGTTTTGGAGATGCCAGTATCTCGAAATGACCACCAAGAACAGCAGCAGCAGTGGAGTACAGGCATCTGGAGCCTAGAAGACAAGGTGTGTGCTACAAAGGGCAGAGCTGGAGAAGTGACTCAAGCCCTTGGAGGAATCCAGAAGATCGTGAGTGGATCCCAGACATTGGACGGTTGGAGTTTGGTTTTGCTTTTGATTGTGACTGTGCCCTGATATTTTTCCCCCTTGACGAAAGAAGGTATTTTAGTGGAGCTCACAGATAAGAGACTTTGAATTTTTAAAAGACTTTGAATTTTAAGAGATTGGGTGTTTAAAGGGGACTGAAATGTTCATATGTAAGAATTTGCAAAGACTGTGGGACTTGTAAAGTTATTTAGATCTTGGGGATGAATAAGGAAGTAAGGGTGGGGCTTATTGGTGATGTGTTTGTGTGTCAAGTTGACAAGGGGTCAATTGTATTGGCTGGTTTGTGTGTCAACTTGACACAAGCTGGAGTTATCACAGAGAAAGGAGTTTCAGGTGAGGAAATGCCTCCATGAGATCCAGCTGTAAGGCATTTTCTCAATTAGTGATCAAGGGGGAGGGCCCCTTGTGGGTGGTGCCATCCCTGGGCTGGTAGTCTTGGGCTCTATAAGAAAGCAGGTTGAGCAAGCCAGGAGAAGCAAGCCAGTAAGGAACATCCCTCCATGGCCTCTGCATCAGCTCCTGCTTCCTGACCTGCTTGAGTTCCAGTCCTGACTTCCTTTGGTGATGAACAACAGTGTGGAAGTGCAAGCTCAATAAACCCTTTCCTCTCCAACTTGCTTCACGGTCATGATGTTTGTGCAGGAATAGAAACTCTGACTAAGACAGCAACTATGCCAAGTAGAAAACATTGGGCTTGCTAGTCACATCTGGAAGACATGATTTCTGTTAAAAACAATTGGAGTGCATACTAAGGCCATGAAGCCATCAGGTGGTGCATGGCCATGAAGAGTAAAGAGTAAATTAAGTGTTCAAGTGTGAATTGGGCCGGTAAGAGTGCTCAGTGGGAAAAGACACTGGCCAGCAAGCCCGACAGCCTGAATTCACACTGGAAGGTGAGAACCAGTCTCTGCCAGTTGTCCTCTGACCCCCCTACACAAATAGTCCGCGAATAAATAAATACAATGAATGTAGAGAGAATCCCACAGTGCAATTCTGTTATGTCGGATCAGAGCAATCAGCCTATAAATTTGAGCATCTAAGGATTTATGCTTAAGTTGTACATGGCTTCTGCCTACATATAAAGTCACAGAAGAACAATATTTATACACAAGTGTTTTTTAAAGATTTATTTATCCTATGATATATACATATGATGTGTGTGTGTGTGTGCGCGCGTGCTCTGTCCACACCAGAAGAGGGCATCAGATCCCATTACAGATGGTTGTGAGCCACCATGTGGTTGCTGGGAATTGAACTCAGGACCTTTGGAAAAGCAGTCAGTGCTCTTAACCTCTGGGCCATCTCTTTGGCCCCACAAGTATTTAGCAAATTTTTTTTGTTAAACATTTATTTTGTGGATGAGTGTGTGTGTGTGTGTGTGTGTGTGTCTACATGTTATCAAAAATTAAGAGGCCTTTAGTTCTTCAAGTTCAACCTTTCATTTAAGAGCCATATATTTGTACAGTAAAAAAAGGAAGCCAGGCACATGAGAGACAGGCAGGTGGATCTCTGAATTTGAGGCCAGTCTGGTCTATGTAGTTCAAGACTAGCCAAGACCACATAGTAGCCCTGTCTCCAAATAAATAAATGTATGTTTTCTTAAAAGTTTTTTCATTACAGGCCGTGTGTGTGTGTGTGTGTGTGTGTGTGTAGACATGTACATGCCATTGCACAGAGAACATCCTGTTGGACGTATGAATTCAGGCTTGATGGCAAGTGCCGTTACTTGCTGAGTCATATCACCAGCACAAGTTTTTTTTTTGTTTGTTTGTTTGTTTGTTTGTTTCTTTCTTTCTTTTTTTTTTTTTTTTTTTTTTTTGGTTTTTCGAGAGAGGGTTTCTCTGTGTAGCCCTGGCTGTCCTGGAACTCACTCTGTAGACCAGGCTGGCCTCGAACTCGAAAATCTGCCTGCCTCTGCCTCCCGAGTGCTGGGATTAAAGGCGAACTTCATATTCTTGCTTTATGAAGCCCACTAAGACACCATGCTTTTGAGGCAGGATTTCATATAGTCCAGATTGGGCTCCAACTTTCTGTGTCTCCAATAACGGTGCCTTCAAAGGCTAGACAGGCATGAGACTCCCTGGGTCTGGAGTTACAGAGGGTAGTAAGCCTCCAGCTGGGTGCTGTGGACTGAACTCAGATCCTCTGGAAGAGCAGCCAGTGCTCCTAACCACTGAGCTAGCTCCCTTAGACCTTACAACAAAAACAACAACAAACCTCTGTTGGCTTGGAACTCACTATATAGATGAGGTTGGCGCATACTTCTCTCTCCCAAGTCCTGTGTTTGAAGGTGTGTGCCACCACATCCAGCAGGCATAGTTTCACACACAAAGATTTCGATAGAAAAGTCTAACCTGTAGGGGAACTGCAGGAAGCCACAGGTTGTGATACCCCCAAAAGGCAGCATGGATCAGGGAAGCCTCTTCATTGGGAGCCAGGAAGACAAACTTCCCATGTCTGTGCTTGCAAGGATCAGACCGGCCAGCAGAGGGAGCCACGGGTCCACCTAGGCAAATGAGCTGCTGTCCAAAAGCCTTTCGTTTTTTCAGTGGTTAGTTTATTGAGGTCTCTTTGTCTCCCTGTTTCTATCTTCTTCCCTCCCACCTTCTCGTCTCCCTCCTCTTCTATTAAAGCCCACATTTTATTCATATATATGTGAAATTATATATAATAAAATCACACACAAACACGTATTTTTTTTTCTTTTTTAATACAAACTCCATATGCAGCTCTCTGACCTGTATACTGAACCCACTGTGTAGCCCAGGCTGACCTAGAACTCTTGGCTACCCTGCTTCACCCGTCTGGGTGCTGGGATTGCCAGCATACATCCTCATGTCTGGCTTTAAAAAATTAAAAAAAAATTTTTTTTTTGAAGCTGGGTAGTAGTGGTCCATGCTTTTAAAACCAGCACTTGAAAGGCGGAGGTAGGTGGATCTCTCTGAGTTCAAGGCCAGCCTGGTCTACAGAGTAAGTTCTAGGGAGTTCTAGGGATCAGATGCAGGTCTTTAGGCTCACAAGACAGTGTTTTTATCTGCTGAACCATCTCGCCAGCCCCATGTCCAGGTTTTTGCTGGCCTCGAACTCAGAAATCCGCCTGCCTCTGCCTCCCGAGTGCTGGGATTAAAGGCATGCACCACCACTGCCCAGCTCCATGTCCAGGTTTTAATCAGTTTCCCATTTGTATTTTTTTTTATACTTCAGGTCACAATCCATAAGACTACATGGCTCATGATGTGCATCAAATTGTGTGTGCACGCATCCATTGCTGAAGGTTGAACCCACGGCCCTGTGGATGCTAGGCTCTCGGGACACCTGCAGCCCCAGTGTACACAGATACTTGAGAAGGAGATCATGAAGCATTAGATTTTATAAAAGTTTTGCTTATTTGTTCAAACATAAGGAAGTGGTTTACGTTAGGACAGTTTGCTGAAAGTTAAAAATGTGTTTTGTTTAACAAATGAAACAATGAAATAGACTCACGGTGCTGGACTCACAGTTCTGATAGGTTATAACAAACTCAGTACCTCAGCCCACTGAGTTCACTCTGCCATCTTGACTTTCTGTATGGTCTCTTTTGTTTTAAGAAATAGTTTTGCCAGGCAGTGGTGGCGCACGCCTTTAATCCCAGCACTTGGGAGGCAGAGGCAGGTGGATTTCTGAGTTCAAGGCCAGCCTGGTCTACAGAGTGAGTTCCAGGATAGCCAGGGCTACACGGAGAAACCCTATCTCGAAAAACCAACAACAACAACAACAACAAAAAGAAATAGTTTTATTATTTTTATCTCTGTGTGTGTCTGTGTGTCTGTGTGAGTGCCACATTTGTGCAGGTTACCCAAGGAGTCAGGTTCCCTGGAGTTGGAATTATAGATGGTTGTGACTCATTAGAAGAGGGCGCTGGGAACTGAACTGGAGTCCTCTGTAAGAGCTGCAAGAACTTAGAACCAGTGAGCCACTATCTAGTCCCATGAGGACGTATGTGGATGTATATGTGTGTGCATATATGTGTGTGTATATGCATATAATATATTTATATTAACAATAGGGAGGAATGAAAATGGCCAAATTAGAATGAAAATAATCTATAGCAGACAAGACTGAATTGTGACAATATCATGACAACGTGTGTTTCTTTTTTAAGATTTTATTTTTATGCGTGTGAATATTTTACCTGTCACGCATGTATGTAGTGGCCACAGAGATGAGAAAAGAGCGTTGGATCCCTTGGCATGGGAGTTATTGCTGTCTGTGAGCCATCCCATGAGTCCTAGGAATCTTGGTACTGTGGAGCAGCAAGCTGTGCTCTTAAAGCTGAGCCATTTCTCCAGCCCCCAGTGTGTGTGTGTGGGGGGGGGGGCACGTGGGCAGTGCAGATGCCACCAGAGGTGTCAGATCTGCTGCAGCTGGAGTTGGGGTCATCGTGAGCCACCTGAAAGTGTTAGGACCACACTGTAGTCCTCTGGAAGCACCGCCAATGCCCTTGACCTCTGAGCCATCACTATGGCCCTCAATGCAATATTCCTAAACTCTAGGAATATGGCTCCGAAGATAAACGGGTTTGCCACCAAGTCTGACAAACTGGGTTTGATCCTCAAACCCCATGGTGGAAGGAGAGAACTGTCTCCCCAAAGTTGTTCTCTGACTTTCACATCCACATGGATGCCATGGCACAGGTACATGCACACCCCAAAATAAAAAACAAATAACCGTAAAGGTTGTGGCCTGCTGTTTTAATTCTAATGAATTACCGGGATTCCTTGTGCATTTCGGTAGATCTGTCAAGAAATGTTTAATGATGAATTGGGGTAGCTCGGAAGCTATTCGGTATCTTAGAGATGTTTTGAGCACCACTTAGGATTTGTTCACATAAAGCAGTTTGCTGGGATAAACTCCAAGCTTTCTCTTTGTTAAATATTTCTGTTTTAGCCTGTTCCAGAACAATTCTCAGAGTAGAACAATTTCCTGTCTTCTGCTTGGGTCTCGCATGCGATATTCAAAACTCTTCTGCAAGATCACAAAACTTGGCAGGGATTTACTCTTGAAATTAGTGCCTTTGCATTACCCTGTTCATGGCTCTGCAAAGAGGTTTACATTTTAATCATAGTTCTTTAATGTGTGTATGCATGTGCATGTGCATGTGCACATGCATGTGTGTGTGCATGCATGCACTAATGCATGCTGGCAAGAGAACCAGAGGGATAATACAGAGATTAGAAATCGGATTGTGGTACATACACCAGCACTCGGGAGGCAGAGGCAGGCGGATCTCTATGAGTTCAAGGCTAGCCTGGTCTACAGAGTGAGATCCAGGACAGCCAGGGCTATACAGTGAGACCCTGTCTCAAAACAAAGCAACAACAACAAAAAAAGCCATGCACACTTCTTTAATCCCAGCACTTAAGAGGCAGGAGGTGGACAAATCTGTGTTTGAGGCCAGCCTGGTCTACAGAGTAAATTCCAGGATAGCCAGGGCTATACAGAGAAACCCTGTCTCGAACAAACAAACAAACAAACAAACAACAACAAACCAGGTTTGAAGCAGCTTCTCTTTCACCATCTGGGTCCTGGGACTTGAACTTAGATCCTAAGGCTTGACTAAAATTACCTTAACCCTCTGAGCCATCAAGCTGGCCCCCACAGTTTCTTTTCAGATAGGGTCTTGTGTAGCCCAAGCTGTCCTGGAACTGGTGCCCCTCCTGCCTCCACCTCCTGAGTACAAATTATAGGTGTATGCTACCATATTCTTCATGAGGTAGTTAGCAATTATTTTCTCAGGGTCTTGGGTGACACAGGCTGACCTCAAACTCACTATGTGGCTGAGAATGACCTTAAACGTCTGTTCTTGTTTCTGCCCCCCTGAGTGCTGGGATTACAGCTGTGAAACTGCATGCCGTGTTTATGCTGTACTAGGGACGGGACCCAGGACTTCTGACAAACTAGGCAAGCACTCCAGCAACTGAGCCACACACCCCACCCTTTGTGTATGATTTTCCTTGGGTCAAGGATGGAAAGGATTAGTTAGCCCAGTCCTGGGCACCTAGGACATACTGCAAGTAACATTTTCTCTGCCTTGATTTTATATTAGTTTGTGTATTTCAAAATATATGGTCTTGAATCCTAAGCAATTTCTTGGGCAGCAGCAAACGTTTTCAAAGCCTCTTTTTTTTTTTTTTTTTTGGTTTTTCGAGACAGGGTTTCTCTGTGTAGCCCTGGCTGTCCTGGAACTCACTCTGTAGACCAGGCTGGCCTCGAACTCAGAAATCTGCCTGTCTCTGCCTCCCAAGTGCTGGGACTAAAGGCATGTGCTACCACGTCCCTGCCTCTTTTTATCTTACACCTTTTGAAATATTTCTTTTACCCCCTTTTCCTTCTTTCACATTTTATTATCTTAAAACGTGCATGTGTGCGCGTGCATGTGCGCGTGCGCTTGCGTTGGCTTTGCATGTGAGTGTAGGTTCTCATGAAGGCCATAAGAGGGCTCTGGATCCCTGGAGCAGGAGTCACAGACAGTTGTGAGCCACCCAACATGGGTGCTGGAAACCAAGCTCGTGTTCTCTGTGAGAGCACTAGGTCCCTTAACTCCTGTGCCATCTCTCCAGCCGCATCTTCTTCCTTAACTCCACCACTCCACCCTGTTTGTGCTAGGCTTGGGGCTCTACCGCGGAGCCAATCCCACAGCGCCTCCCGGGGATTTTCTGTGATATTCCAGGCCGGTGCTCCCAGCTTCTGAAACACTGTTTTTCACTCTCCTACAGCCCAAACTCAAAACTTCCAGCAGTAGAGCCTCCTCGCAGTCCAGATGAAATCCATATTCAGGTCTAAGACTTGACCTTGGCATTGGTTCTGGGACTGTTTGTCAAATTTGGGACGATTCATAAGAACATCCTGTGCTGTCCCCCACAAGAGCCACTGGGGACTCAAACTATGAGAGCCGATGCCCAAGACAGGGAGGCAGGACTTTAAAGTATCTGTCCTCCTGGAACTGCAAGGCCTGCAAGGCTCCTTAAGGCGTCCTTGGGCATCTTCCAGCTCCGGGCGGGGCTTGGCCTTCCTTGTTACCTCCAATATTGCCTCTTTTCCCATAAATAGGATTTGGAGCATTCCCCGTGTGACATAATGCATTTTATAGTCAGAGGCAGGAAGTGAGTGTTTTCCGGCCCTGCCTGTGAGGTCCCCTGGAGATGGAGTTGGGCAGGGAAGGGCTTTCCTTTTCAGTCCCACTCTGCTGAAGAATATTAGGGCTGAGTTAGAAGGTGGTTGTCTCTTCTTTTCCTTCTCTGTTTTGTTTTGTTTTTTAACTGTGTGTGATGTGTATTTGTGTGTGCGTTTGTATGTTTGTGTGTGTATGTCTGTATATGTGCATGTATGTATGTTTGTGTGTGTATGTATGTATATGTGCATGTATGTATGTGTGTGTGT
>JADRCH010007274.1:572747-583362 GCA_019843965.1 Rhynchomys soricoides
CTGGGGGCGTGGCTCAGTGGTAGAGCCCCTGCCTAGAATCCCCCAGTGACAGTACCTGCCTAAAATGCCCCAATGCGTATTCTAGGATTTAACTAGCATGCACAAAGCACTGAGTTTCATCTTCAGAACTGAAAGAGATAACCAATAAATTGACTAGCCTTCTAACTTCTTTTGGGTTAATGTCATAATGGAAGTTGGTTTAGGTCAACAGATGTGCTTCATTTCTGTGTGTCTAGAAATCATAAATCCCGATGGATCTTTCCATGGTCTTAACCCAGTTTCTATAGGCTCTGAGTCTGGCTTTTCTTTCAAAAGCCATAAGTAAAGTTTGTTTCCCTTCTGAAAAATGTGTAAAGTCTATTTTAAAAGCTGTCCATGGGTTTCTTTTTAGATTTATTTTATTCTAATGCATTTATGTACATTAGTGGCCAGGGGTATGTGAGTGTGTCATTTCAGGTGCTGGAGGAGGCCAGAAAAGAGAGTCTGAGTCCCTGGAACTAGAGTTAAGGATGGAGTTAAGGATTCTGAGCTGCCATGCAGGTGCAGGGAACCAAACCCAGTTTTTCTGCAAGAGCAGTGCATGCTCTTAACCCCTAGGCCACCTCTCCAAATTCTGAAGTTGTTTGTTAAAGGTTTTATTTATTTTCATTTTATGTGGATGGGTGTTCTGTCTGAATTGCATACCATCCAAGTGTCTGGTGCTGGACAAGGCTATCTAGTCCCTTGGAACTGTTGTCAAGGATCATCATGAGCCACCATGTGGATGACAAACCAAACTGGGTCCTTTGGAAGAGCAGTCGATGCTTTTAACCACTGAGTCATCGCTCCAGCAATTAATTTTATTAATTAAAAATATTTTTATTTTATTTATTGTGTGTGAACAAAGTGCACACATGCCCTGATATGCGTGTGTATCATGGCCAGAGGTCAGAGGGCAACTTTGAGAAGCTGGTTCTCTCCTACCTTGTTGAGGCAGAGTTTAGCATGTTGACCTGGGTACAGTGTACTGCAGAGTAGCTAGCCTTCATGATCTGATTGATTCTTCTGTCTTTACCTCCTGTCTCACTGTGGGCATGCTGGGATTACAGATGCAGGACAGCACATCTATCTATCCATCTATCATCTATATTTTTATTGACTAATTAAATCAATTTACTGAAAGAGCTGATTTAGTCATCTCCAGCTCCTGGCTCAGTACTGTTGGAAGTGGTTTTAACAATCCCGGAAGGACTGTGTAATCTGAGTCTGTTGTGGATTCTCATCCAGAAGCAGGCCCAGTGAAACCTTTACCACACGGTGTTTTTCCTGTAGTGAGTCTCAGTGTCTCGGTAGGCATGCACACTGATCCTTCTATGTTCGAATTCTTCTCTTTTCTGGCACAGTACGCACCCCCACGCCCAACCCCCAAGACTTCACGGTGCTGCCAGTGAGTGTAATTTGAATTCGGTGCATTGCCATCTCGGATTCTCCCGGGTTCCATCCGCATCGTTTTATCTTTCTGATATCTTTAAGAGTCGCAATGCCAGGACGGCTTGTTCCTCGGCAGAAACCAACAGCTTCGAGTGAGGACAGGAATGGACCGAACAGTCTTCTGAGCTTTTACCGTCTGAGCCATCTCTCTGCTTCCACAGTAGGTCTTCATGGAGACCGAGCTTCACTTGGAAAAGATGACTATGTTCTAGATGTGGACAGTTGGCGCTACTCACTGCTGCTCGCACTTGTGAAATAAAATGCCTGTGAACTGCTTACCGAGAAATGGCTAAGGTGGACCTGGGTGGGATGCTATATATCTAAAATCCCAACATTAGAGAAGTAGAGGCAGAAAGGTCAGGAGTTCAAGGCTAGTTCCAGCTACATAAAAAGTCCAACTCCATCCTGGACTACTTGAGACCCAATCTCAGAAACGCACACACACACACACACACACTAGATCTGTTGAGACGATTCAGCCAGTAAAAGCACCGGCCACCGAGTCTGGTGACCTGACCTCAATTCTGGGGACCCCCAGAGAACTTACCCCTGCAGGTTTTCCTCTGATCTCCACGTGCATGTGACACAGGTGCATGGTAAATAATTTTAAATGTAACAAAAAGGGGCGACTGGAAGATGCTTGGTTGGTAAAGAGCCTGCTGGGAAAGCATGAAGATGCAAGTGTGGGTCCGTGGCATCCATCCAGGTAAAAGCCCGGCCTGTGTCGTTGGCCTGTTATCCCACTTCAGGGGAGGTGGGGACAGGACGATTCTTGGGAGAGCTCTAGATTCTGTGAGAAATTCTGTCTTAAGAAATAAGGCAGAAAGGGGGCGCTGGAGAGATGGCACAGTGGTTAAGAACAGATACTGCTCTGGCAAAGCACTGGGCTTCAGTTTTCAGCACCAACATGGTATCTCCCTCCCATTCAGTCCCAGGAGATCCGGTGCCTTCTTCTGACTTCTGTGGACACCAGATATGCATGGTGGTGCACATACAATATGCAGAAAGGACCCATAAATGTAAAATAAGAACAATTATTAATAAAGAAGTTAACATTAAACACAAACACACACACACGCACACTGTACTGGCTGGTTTTGTGTCAACTTGACACAAGCTGGAGTTATCACAGAGAAAGGAGCTTCAGGTGAGGAAATGCCTCCATGAGATCCAGCTGTCAGGCATTTTCTCAATTAGTGATCAAGAGGGGAGGGGCCCTTGTGGGTGGTGCCATCCCTGGGCTGGTAGTCTTGGGCTCTATAAGAGAGCAAGCTGAGCAAGCCAGGAGTAGCAAGCCAGTAAGTTACATCCCTCCATGGCCTCTGCATCAGCTCCTGCTTCCTGACCTGCTTGCGTTCCAGTCCTGACTTGCTTTAGTGATGGACCCCAGTGTAGAAGTGTAAGCTGAATAAACCCTTTCCTCCCCAACTTGCATCTTGGTCATGATGTTTGTGCAGGAATAGAAACCCTGACTAAGACACACACACACACACACACACACACACACACACACACACACACAGTGGTTCTGGGATATGGTAGTAAAAGCCTTTAATCCAAGCACTTAGTAAACAGAGGCTGACAGGCCAACCTAGTTTACACAGTGATTTAAAAAAAAAAAAAACCAGTAAAGGAAGCCATAAATGCCCCTGGCCTCCACCTGCACGACACGCTCACATGCATGGATACCCCACACAGGAACACAAGCATTTGCATAAAAAGAGAGTGATTCACTAGGATCAGTTATGAGAATCTGAAGCATGTAAAGTATGCTGGCTACGAATCTTGTAAAGACCGGAATGAAAAGTCAGTGGAATGGTTTAATAATCTCTGAGGGCCCTAGGAGGTCTACTCCCCTCTCGGACAGCTACTCCAACCCCACCCTTTACCAGGAATGGACAATTAAGGCTGGAAGCATTGGGTAAGTCCACCACAGGCTCAAAGGAGGTCACTCACTTTACTCCCATCATAACTGGGAGACTTGCTGTGTGATTGAACACTGCTAAAATGACTTTATGTGCTGAGTGGTGGTGGCGCACGCCTTTAATCCCAGCACTTGGGAGACAGAGGTAAAGTGGATCTCTGGGTTCAAGGTCAGCCTGGTCTACAGAGTGAGTTCCAGGACAGCCAGCTCTGCACAGAGAGACCCTGTCTTGAAATACCATATACACAAAAAACTTTGAGTTGGGAATGAGGTTCAGTGGGAAAGTGCTCACTTCGAATGTTGTCCAACACTGAAATTAAAGATTGGTATTCACAGCCAGGCCTGATTTTGCTGACTGGTGATTCTAGTAGCCAGGAGGCCGAGGCAAGAGATTACAAATCCAAGGCTTTGCCTGAGCCACAGAGGGAGTTCACAGCCACTGGAGTTACCTTGGTGAGACATATAAATAAATAAGTAACTAAAAGTAAATAAATAGTTACAACATAAAAAGTGAAAGGGGCTGGGGATAGCCCCCTCATAGAGCTTACCTAGCATTCTTGAAGCTTCAGGTTTCAGCTCCGTGGTTTCAGTGGTTAAGAGCACTGGCTGCTCCTCCAGAGAGCCTAGCATCTACATGGTAGCTCACAACTGCCTGTAACTCCAGTTCCAGAGGATCTGATGCCTTCTTCTGACCTTCACAGGCACCTGGCATGCCAGCGGTACACATATATACATGCAGGCAAGCATACATAACTGGAATACCCCTTTATCTTTTGTGAAAAAAATTCTGTTTATTGCATGTGTGTGTGTGTTTAAGTGCGCATGTGTGGAGATCAGAGGACAGTTCGAGGGAGCTGGTTCTTGCCTTCCATTGTGTGGGTCCTGGGGCTTGAACTTAGGTCTTAAGTCTTCAGGTGTTCTTACCTGCTGACCCCTGCATCTTAGTTTGTTTGCTTGCTTGCTTGTTTCAGGGGACAGAGTTTCACCCTTTATTCTTGGCTGTCTTGGAACTCACTATGTAGACCACACTGGTCTCAGACTCATGGGCAATCAATTCTCTTATTTCCTGTTCCTCAGTGCTAGGATTATAGGTAGATCCCCCTGCATTTTGTGACATTGTCTTCATGCATGTGGTAGAAATGTAGTAAAGAAAAAAGTAAGGGCAGGCTGGATAGCTCAGTGGGTAAAGTACTTGGCCTATGAGCCTGAGGACCTGAGTTCGATCCCTGGAACTCACATGAATGAGGAAGGAGAGAACTGACCCCACAGGGTCATCTTCTGAGCTCCAACGTGCACAACACGTGGCAGATGTGCTCATGGAATGTAACATACATCATGCAGATTCCTGAGCACACACAAACACATGCGATAAGTCAAATTTGAAGGAAAAAAAATACCAAACCATAAACCCATGGAAACTAATTCAATTTTTTTGGAGACCTTGTCTCAAATATAAAAGACATAAGACATCTGTATATACCACATTTCACAAAGTAGGATTAGTCTGTGAGCCCTTTGGGATGACAGAAAGTCACAGACGGATGAGGTCCTCCCAGCTTTGCTAGTCAGATGACAGGGTGGGGGTAGGTTGGTGGGAGGTGGCTGGGATTTGGCCATCTGTGCTTTCCTTAGGTATTTCCAGTTATTATAATGACTGAGCTTTGAGCCACTGGTACAGTTTATACAATAAGAATTAGAGAATGCTCCAAATAAAACAAACATCTTGCAGGGATTGAAAGACAATTCTAGGGAGGTCCCCAAAGTGACAATGACCTTATGTAATTTTCTGATGTTTAAGAGAACACAATGTATTCCAAACACAGGCCACAAACATAAATCTTACAAGAATAAAAGTCCCTCCAAATACAGTAGTTCAACAAACCAGGATCTAAGAAATTGCCCAAATCCCTTTTGATTCAAACTCTCCATTTTCAAAACAAATTGTGCTGGTGCCGTATTGAATGCCTCTTTTCCCAGAACTCAGGGCAGAGGTAGGCGGATCTCTGTGAGTCTGAAGCCAGCCTGGGCTACACATCAAATTCCAGTCCAACCAGTGATACACAAAGAAACCCTGTCTCAAAAACCCCCAAACCAAGCCAAACAAAAACCCCACTTTAAAAAAAAAAAGATGATTTATTATTACTGGGTACATAAATGTGTGAGTACCCTGGCCACACTTGGACATCAGAGGACAACTTGGACACTTCTTTCCCCTTCCACCTTTGTGTGGATTCCAGGAATTGAACTCGGGCTGGAAGGCATGTCAGCAAGCACCGTTTGCGGCTGAGCCATCATCTCCCTGGTCCTTTAAAAAGTTTTATGTTTAGGTTAACACGATGAAGAGAAAAATAAAATGTTTTTATTTTGTTTAAAGTACTTATTTGTCATCTGGGTGTATGTCTGTGCACCACGTGCATCCAGGAACCCATGGAGATGAGAAGACTATCATGTCCCCTGGAACTGGAGTCACAGGTGATTGTAAGATGTCACCTGGGTGCTGGGAACCAGGCCTGGCTCTTCTGGGGGAGCAGTACTGCTCCTACCCATAGACCCACAACTCCAGCCCCGCCCTATTTAATTTTTTTAATTTATTTTCTTGACACAACCTTGTGCAACCTTGGCTGTCCTAGAACTTGCTGTGTAGACCAGGCTGGCTTTGAACTCACCTGCCTCCCCAGAGCTGGGATAAAAGGCGTGCACCACCATCAACTGGGGACTATGTGTTCATATGCCTGAGACTATGGAGACATCTCTTGTTGAAACCATTCCGCCCCTTCCCCCCCGCTCCCCCTCCCCCTCCCCCTCCCCCCTCCCCCTCCCCCTCCCCCTGTTCTTTTGCTCTCCCCTCTGTCATCTCCCACCCCCTTTTCTCTTCCCCCCCTTCTTTACATTAATTTCTTTCATTTATTATTCATTGTTATTATTTTAGGTTTTTGAGACAGGGTTTTCTCGTGTAGTCCTGACTGTCCTGAAACTTGCTCTGTAGCTCCCATATGGCCACGCACTCTCTTTATTCATTCTTTGTAGATGTACATCTGAGTTACTTTTGCTTCTTAGCTATTTTACTTATTATCACTGAGTATGCATAGGAAATGTGGTGTCTCTGAATGTGGACACGTGGGTGCCACGTCACGTGTATGGAGGTCAGCAGACAGGGAGTGTGTATGGGCATGTGTGTGCGTACATTTGCCACAGCACACATGTGGAGGTCAGGGGAGAATGTTTTCAGAGTCCTTTCTCTTCTCTTACCGTGTGGGTTCTGGGGATCAAACTTAGGTCATCAGGCTTAGTGGCAAGCATCTGTACCCGCTGATCTATTCCAAAGCATCCCATAATATGATGGCTAGCCTTTTAACATGTGCCTCGTTATCTGGTTATACATACACGACTTTACAGGCACAGTGGCCCAGCCTGCCTAAGCAGGCATGCTCCTATTGTATTTCTCACTCCGGGTAGATCTGGCCCCAAATCCTCCTGAAGTGCAGGGTTGTTTGTTATCTTAGACGCTCCCAAGTTTAACAGAGCTCAAGCCTTTAGCTGAGAAATTAGTCACGTGGGCTAAATGTCCTATTCAGTTTTTATAAAGTTTCCTTAACACCGGCGACCCCTTCCCCAGCTCTCCTCCAGGAGGCTCTTGTTCCTGGTTTGACTCAATATCAAAGGAAAATAACTCACTGTTTTCGAGCTCCCGTGGACCCTGGGAATAGAGCTCTGGAATCTTTTCTATGCTACTTTGTAGAGAAAATGATCTGATGTTCTGCACAAAAGCACCTGACTGCCCTTGTGACTCAGATTAAGAATCAAAGTCCTCACAATTGCTCCAGGCCCTTGTCTCCCCGACTTGGATGAATTCCAGCTGCAGCAGAAACCTAGTGTGGACCCCTCTCATCTGGGTTCCTAAGAGACCTGCTGTCTGAGAGCTGTGCTGCTGGGGTTCCCTCTTCGGGCTGCTCTTTCTCGGGAGCCTGTGGCTTCAGTTGGTAAAGTGATTACTAGGCAAGCTTGACACAAGCTGGATTTGTCACAGAAAAATGAGCTTCAGGTGAGGAAATGCCTCCATGAGATCCAGCTGTAAGGCATTTTCTCAATCAGTGATCAAGGGGGAGGGCCTCTTGTGGGTGGGGCCATCCCTGGGCTGGTAGTCTTGGGTTCTATAAGAAAGCAGGCTGAGCAAGCCAGGAGAAGCAAGCAAGTAAGAAACATCCCTCCATGACATCTGCATCAGCTCCTGCTTCCTGTCCTGCTTGAGTTCCAGTCCTGACTTCCTCTGGTGATAAACAGCAACGTGGAAGTGTAAGCTGAATAAACCCTTTCCTCCCCAACTTGCTTCTTGGTCCTGATGTTTGTGCAGGCATAGAGACCCTGGCTAAGACACTTGGGGACCCGGGTTCAGGTCCTTAGTACCCACTTAAAAGAGGGGCGTGGTGGCCTTGGCCTGTAATCCCAATATCCCTGGACTGGTGAGCTTCAGGATCAGTCTGGTGAGAGACTGCTTCAAAAAAATAAAATGAAGAGATTGAAAAAGATACTCAGTGTTGACCTCTAATCTATGTGTGCATGCACACACACACACTTACACACACATAGACATTCACACAGACACACTCACATATATTCACGTAGGAGCACAATCACAAACAGGCACACACACACAGACATTTACACACACACTCACAAATATACACACAGGAACACAAACACAAACATATACACACAGGAGCACACACACAAACATGCTTACACATATATGTATACACAGGAGTACACACACATACACGCATACTCACCCTGTTAAAGTCTGTTCTTAATCAGCCTCTTTAATTAAGACAAACATTTAATCAAACCACCAGGGAGCTGGAGAGATGGTTCATCGGTTAAGAGCATTGACTGCTCTTCCAGTGGACCTAAGTTCAATTCCCAGCACCCACATGGCAGCTCACAACTGTCTGTAACTCCAAGATCTGACACCCTCACACAGACATACATGAAGACAAAACACCAATGCACATAAAATAAATATGAATAAATAATTAGCCAGGAGTGGTGGTGCACGCCTTTAATCCCAGCACTTGGTTAGGCAGAGGCAGGCAGATCTCTGTGAGTTCGAGACTAGCCTGGTCTACAAAGCAAGTCCAGGACAGCCAGAGCTCGTTACATTGAGAAATCCTATCTAGAAAAGCCAAACAAATAAAAAAACCACCAGGTATGGTTAACATCTAGAGGCTGAGGCAGATGGATCATGAGTTCTAGGCCAGCCTGGACTAAAGTGTGAGAATTTGTCTCAAAAAAACAAAACAAAGCACAATGGGGCAGCAGGTGAAGACATTTGGTTTGTGTGGTGGTTTGAATAGGGATGGCTCCCATAGACTCATGTATTTGGATGATTGGCCCACAGGGAGAGACACTATTAGGTGTGTCCTTGTTAAAATAGGTGTGGCCTTGTAGGGGTGGGGTTTGGAGGGCTCCTGGTGCTCAAGCTCTGCCCAGTGGTGAAGAGACAGTCTCTACCTGGCTGCCTTCAGATCAGGTCAACATATAGAATGCTCCATTCCTTCTCCAGCACCATCTCTGCCTGGATGCTGCCAGGTTCCCACTATGATGCTAATGGACTGAACCTCTGGACCTGTAAGGCAACCCCAATTAAATGTTGTCCTTTATAAGAGTTGCCTTGGTCATGGTGTCTGCTCACAGCAATGAAACCCTAACTAAGACAGTTTGTAAGCCTGGTGACCCATTAGAAAAAACACAATTGACCCCACAAAGTTGCTCTCTAGCTCTTAAATGCATACGTTATACATGCACATGCACACAGTACATATACATATGATATAATACGTAATACATATAATAATGAATGAAACATAACACGCAGCCCCAGACAAAAACAAAGCCAAACAAAACATAAGAACAACAAAATTAGATTGTAACCCAGGCTGGCTTTGAACTCAGTATGTAGCGAGGATGACCTTGAGTCTATAATCCTATCTCTAACTGCTGAGTGCTGGAGTTACGGGCATGCACTACCGTGCTCAGTTTCTATAGTATTGGGCATGGAACCCAGGGCTTTGTGCATCCTTGGCAAACTGTCAAGAATATAATTTGTCAAGTTAGGACCATGGCATGATTTTTTTTTTTTTGGTTTTAGCGTATGTCCTGTAGGAAAGTCTGGGATGTTTCCACTGTAGGACCGAGAACTATGTGATTCCGATGTATTGCCTTCCTCTTCTCTGAATTATGAATGAAATGGGTTTTTTTTGGGCCCAAAGACTCCTCACAATTAATTATAATAGATATCAGTTATTTATTATTGTGGTAGGGCCTCACTCTGGAGTCCAGGATGGCCGGGCATCACAGAAATCCTCCTGCTTCAGTTTCTTGAGTGTGGAATCACAGGTGTGTGCCACCATGCCTGGCCTGCACAATAACATTGCTCTTCCAAAGAGCAGCTTCAAAAGTCCTCTCAGCAGGCTAGGGAGATGGCTCAGGGGACAAAGGCCCCTGCCGCAAAGCCAGATGATCCCAGTTAGATCTCTGGGACCCACTTGGTAGAAGGAGACGTCTGGTGCCCAGAAATTATCCTTTGACTTCCGCATACTTGCACACACACACACACGTGCATGCTCACATACTTATACACACTATGGTGTTGGGAATGAAACACAGGGCTCTGTGTGCTGGGCAAGCCCTCTATCAGCTGATATTTGCAACATTGTAAAGAATTCGTTGTAATCTAAGAATCGTAGTTGTAAAGGCTAGAAAGGAGTAGCTGGAGAGATGGCTCAGCAGCTGTAAGCACGCCCTGCTCTCCCAGAGGACCTGGGTTCAGAGCTGAGCACCAGTGCTTTCACGGTCTGTAATTGCATCTCCAGGTGGTCGACCACCCTCTTCTGGTTTCCTCAGGTCTGCTCACTTGTGATAGAATGTCACACATAGACACACCCGTGCAGTTTGGGGGGAAATATTTTAAAAATTAAAATGATCGTGTTGCTCCCTGGCATGCTTTTCCCCACCCCCAGCCAAAGTCCTTCTTTCTTTTAATTATGGTAAAATATATATGTTGTAAGAAGTGCCATCTAGGGACTATGGATGTAGGTCAGAGACAGTGTTGTTCTCATGTGCAAGATGCTGGACCTGACACCATGGGGAAGCCCTCTCTGTCTCTGTCTCTCGCTTAGTGTGTGTGTGTGTGTGTGTGTGTGTGTGTGTGTGTGTGTGTGTGTG
>JADRCH010007274.1:583372-588372 GCA_019843965.1 Rhynchomys soricoides
GTGTGTGTGTGTGTGTGTGTGTGTGTGTGTGTGTGTGTGTGTGTGTGAGCCTGACCTTGAACTCCCAAACCTTCTACCTCCAACACCTCCCAAGTGCCTGGATTACAGGTACACATCACATCATCACGCAAGGCATCTATTTCTTGTCTTCCCCCAGCGCCCCCCCCCCAAATCTAATAAAACCTCACGAGATAATTTACCATTCATGATGTTTGGTTCTTCCAGAATTGTTGAGCAATGGTTGCTACCATCTGCTTCCTGGACATTTTCATCACCCCCCAAAGAGCCTGTATCCCATAAGCAGATACATATGCCCTGCTGATCCTCCTCCAACCCCCCCTCCCCCCTCCCCCGTCCCTATGGGCTCTCCAGTTCCGGTTGTCTCTAAATGGAATCATGTAACATGTAGTCCCTGCATCTGGCTTCTTTCTCTTGGGTGATGTGTTCAGTTAATAGGACTATTTGGTGGCCAGGCTTGGTGTTCTGCGATGACAGCCGGCATTCTTGCCTGGGCTTCCCTCCCGCCAACCTGGCTTCTGGCATTGGCTCAGTCCGCACTGAACCCAACTTTTTCTCCCAGCTTCTCCCTCGCTGCAGCCTAGAATCTGTTCTCCAGCCAACCGACAGTAAAGGCCTGGTGTTCTCTGCCTCTCAGTGATGTGCCGTGTCTCCCCCCTCGACCCTGAGTCACCCATTCTGGCTACCTGGGCTTGTCTGGATGGGCTTCTAGTGTTAGGGAGCACCTCATTGCCCCCACCCCCATTCATCCTTCTCCTAAGATTCTATGTGGGGATGTGGCTCAGTTGGTTCAGTGCTTGCCTAGCGTGTATGAAGCTCTGGGTTCTATTCCCCAGCATATACCACAAGCCTGGTGTGTACCTGTCATCTCAGCACTCAGGAGGTAGAAGCCCGGGGACTTGGGCACATAGTGAGTTCGAAGCCAGCTTGGGGTGAGACTCTGTCTCAAAAGAATTTTTTTAAAAAATCACCTTAATAGACGCAAAACTTAGGAAAACGTATTTAAGGGGATTGCTTTATCTCATTTGACTCTCCAGCCCAACCCTCCCTAGGGGGAAAAAATAGAATCAAGAGTCTGGTCATGCTCAGGGCATTTGATATATTTGGAAACAGAAAGTAGATTCTTTATTGGGAAACGTGTGAATTCGGAGTCCACCCATCTTTGAAATGTCATCTGTAAACTCTTTTCGTCCCTGAGAATTTCAGATGGCAGGTCCTAAGAGCAGGGCTGGTGGATGCAACTCAAGGACAAAACACATGCCTATAATGCTCAAGACTCTGGGCTCCCCTCCCCACACCCACGCCCCCGGCCCCATTAGGAATATACACCAAGGGCTGGTAAGATGGTTTAGCTGGTAAAGAAGCTTGCTGCCAAGCCTGACAACCTGAGTTCGAGTCCTGAGCCTCTCACAGTGGAAAGAGAGGACAGACTCTCACAGGTTGTCTTCTGTCTGGCTTCCACATGTGTGCTGTGGCACAATCCCTCTCATACTGAGGGTGAAAAAAAATTTTTTTTTAAATTTTTTTTTAAAGAATGAATTGCTGTGCCAGGTTTGGTAGAGTGACCACAGTTGGAAGGTAGAAGGGACAGAATGAAGAGATCAAGGTCATCTTTAGCTACTTAGTGAGTTTCAGGACAGCCAGACTCAATGTCACACACATACGCACACGCACACGCACACGCACACGCACCCCCCCCATAAGAGAATGCACACTAAATTGTATCACTTGTCATTTAAATTATTTTGCAAGTTCATGGGCATATTGAGAAATGAAATATGACCTTGAGCTTCAAAATCTCTGAGCTGCCCGTAGATCCATAAACAACTCAGAACCAGACAGCGGCCCTGGTAGTGGGGTAAGGGTAGGGAAGCCAGGTAAGCAGACCAGAGTGCTCCTGTTGGTTTTGATGAATTTCTGCCCCAAGAGACTCACCAGCAAAAATTCACCAGGATAAGCCATGAAACAGGTTAAAAAAAAAAAAATTAAAACAGAGTCCTATGCAGCCCAGACTGATGCCCACTTTGATATGTAGCTGAAATGACCTCCAACTTGTGATCCTCCTGCCTCCACCTCCCCGGTTCTGGGATTTCAGGTGTTCCGCACCACACAGTTTTGTTCAGATGGAAGCCATAGCTTTGTGTGTGCTAAGCAAGTACACTACCGAACAAGTCATACCGCCAGGCTCAATAGCAGAATGTGTGTGTGTGTACGTGTGTGTGTGATGTATGTGTGTGTGTGTAGTGTGTATGTGTGGTGTGTATGTGTGTGTGATGTGTACGTGTGTGTGGTGTATGGGATGTGTGTGTGATGAAAGCCAGAGCCTCACACATGTTAGTCATGTGTTCTACCACTGATGCACAAACAGCCCTTGTTTGTCTGTGGCTGTTGGGTGGGTGTGGCCTGTAATTCCAGCCTCCCAAGGTAGAGATGGGGGATCCTCACAGCAAATGGGTTAGCAAAACTAGCTGTGTATCAGCAAGCTCTGGATTTGACTCAGAGGCCCTGTTTGGTCTACTGAGGTGGAAAAACTTTATTAACCTCAGAGCGTGTGTGCATACACACGTTCATGCGTGAAAATGCGGGGGGGGGATCCACTTTATTCTTTGTTTCTTATATGCCATAGGCTGCAGTCACTTTAGAAAATGTAACATGCCTTCAACATCTACTGTATTAAATTGAACATGCCAACAGAGGAAGTCTTTTTAGGTTGTAAGACTGGAAAACGTTTTTTTCTTTTTACTTTTATTTTGGTTTTTCAAGACAGGGTTTCTCTGTGTAGCCCTGGCTGTCCTGGAACTCACTCTGTAGACCAGGCTGGCCTCGAACTCAGAAATCCGCTGGCCTCTGCTTCCCAAGTGCTGGGTTTAAAGGTGTGCGCCACCACTGCCCGACTTCTTTTTACATTTTGAGACAGTCTCTTGTAGCCCAGGTTGGCCTTACACTTACTATGTGGCTGGGATGACCTTGCACTTTTGATCTTCCTGCCTCCCCCTCATGAGTGCTAAGAATGCAGATGTGCAAGGTTGTAGGAAGCTCGGTGGGGCAGATCCCAGGATTCTGTGCTTTTGGATCACTCTTCCAATGGAGCCTCATCCCTAGCCCACCACAATTTTTTTTGTTGGTTGCTTTGTTTGAAACTGGGTCTTACTGCATAGGCCAGGCTGGCCTTGAGCCACAGAGATTCACCTGTCTCTGCTTCCCAAGGGCTTGAATTTAAAGGCCACTCTGTCTAGCCCCATAATGTAAGACTCTGGGGAGTCTTAACTTACCGAAGACCCTCCGAATGGACATATGGAGTCGGGGATTGATGCAAAATGCAAGAGAAATTTATTGATTCATCAGCATGCTGAGGTCGCTCTACATACCAAGATGGGAGGGCGACCTCGGGGAGCCCATTCAGGGACCTTTATATAGGGTTTTAGAGCAGCGGCCATTAGGCACAATGTGATTGTCAGAACAGTGTGACTTTTAAGCTGATTGGTCTTTAGGGAATGAGGTAGCAGGGGCTTAATCAGCCCCTCCCTTCCAGCCTATGTGCTTTCTAACCTGTTTTTTCCATGTGCTCAGAGTGGGGAGGGGACCCTGGTGGAATATTTCAAAGTTCCTGAGCTGACCTTTCATTGACACCTTTAAAAATGTGCTTCTAAGAAGGGCAGTGGTGGTGTACGCTTTTAATCCCAGTACTTGGGAGACAGAGGTAGGCGGATTTCTGAGTTCGAGGCCAGCCTGGTCTACAGAGTGAGTTCCAGGACAGCCAGGGCTACACAGAGAAACCCTGTCTCGAAAAAACAAAAAACAAAAAACAAAACAGAAAACAAAAAACAAAACAAAACAGAACAAATTTAAAAAATGTGCTTCTACTGTTTTTGTTATTTTTTTACTTTTTTCCTTTCATTTGTATTTGGATATGATATACATGTGTGGTGGTTTGAATAGGTTTGACCTCAATAGACTTATGTGTTTGAATGCTCAGCCCATAGGGAGTGACACTATGAGGAGGTGTGGCCTATGAGGAGACATGGAGATACAGAGTTTGGAATTTGTCTGGCTGGTTTTTGTTCTTGCTTTGGTCCGGTATTCCCTCACTTTCATGTCTTGCCTCCATTTTGGAATGGTGATGTATATTCTGTGCCATTGTATGTTGGAAGTATGTGATCTGTTTTTAATTTTATAGGGGACTACATTTAAGATATTGCATGAATCTCAGAAGAGACTTTGAATTTTGGACTTCTAGATATTGTTGAGACTGTGATAGACCATGAGGACTCTTGAAGTTGGACCAAATACATTTTGCATTATTTTATGACTACAAGCCAATAGAGGCTGGAGAATGGAATGTGGTGGTTTGAACAGGCTTAGTTCTCATAGACTCATATGTTTGAATGCTTGGCCAACAGGAAGTGGCACTATAGGAGGTGTGGCCTTGTTGGAGGAAGTTTGTCACTGTGGGTGCAGGGCTTTGAGGTCTCTTATGCTCAAGCTCTGCCCAGTGTGGAACACAGTCTCCTTCTGCTGCCTGCAGAGCAAGACGTAGAACTCTCAGCTCCTTCTCTAGCACCATGTCTGCCTGCATGCTGCCATGTTTCCTGCCATGATGGTTATGGACTGAACCTCTGAAACTATAAGCCAGTACCAATTACATGCTTTTCTTTATAGGAGTTGCTGTAGTCGTGGTGTCTCTTCAGAGCAATAAAAACAGCAACTAAGAGAGTATGCTTGTTTGTATGTATGTAATGTATATACATATGTGTATATGTATGCACATGTGAATGTCTGTCTGCACGCATGTAGAGCCCCAAGGTAGATGTTAGATGTCTTTCTCAGTCATCTCAGTCATTCTTTACCTTAGTCATTGAAGCAGGGTCTCTTAATGGAACCTGGAGCTCTCCCTATATGGCTAGTCTCAAAGCCAGCTTGCTCTTGAGGCTCCCCTGTCTCTGTCTCCTGAGCACTAGAATGACTATGCCTGCTTGGTATCT
>JADRCH010007274.1:593372-595636 GCA_019843965.1 Rhynchomys soricoides
GACCAAGGCAACTCTTATAAGGACAACATTTAATTAGGGTTGGCTTACAGGTTCAGAGGTTTTGTCAAGGTGGGAACATGGCAGCACCCAGGCAGATATGGGGTTGGAGGAGCCTAAAGATCTACATCTTCATCTGAAGGCAAACTGGAGAAGACTGTCTTCCAGGTAGCTAGGATGAGGGTCTTAAAGCCCACACCCACAGTGACATGCCTACTCCAACAAAGCCACGCCCACTCCAACAAGGCCGCACCTACTCCAACAAGGCCACGCCCACTCCAACAAGGCCACACCTCCTAATATAGTGCCATTCCCTGGGCCAGGCATATTCAAACCACCACACCTGCTAAACCATCTCTCCAGCCTCTTTCTTATTGTTTTATTTTCTCTTTTACATTTGGTGTGTGTGTGTGTGTGTGTGTGTGTGTGTGTGTGTGTTATGTGGTGAGTGTGTTGGCACATATGTGCCATGTCCCATGCATGGAAGTCACAGGGCAACCTGAGGTAGTTAGTTCTCTTCATCCATCATGTGGGCCCCAAGGGTTGAACTCAGTTTGTCGGGCTTGACACCAAGTGCTTCCCCATTGAGCCACCCTGCCCTGTTGGAGCTGTACCTTATTTCTTTCTTTCTTTCTTTCTTTTTTTTTTTTTCCCGAGACAGGGTTTCTCTGTGTAGCCCTAGCTGTCCTGGAACTCACTCTGTAGACCAGGCTGGACTTGAACTCAGAAATCTGCCTGCCTCTGCCTCCCAAGTGCTGGGATTAAAGGTGTGCACCATCACTGCCAGGCTGTACCTTATTTCTTAAGACAGAGTTTCTAACCGAACCTGGAGCTTCCTGGATCATCTAGCCTGTTTCTTTCTGTATCCCCATCCCCAGATTACAAATGTGTACCACCACTGACTTTTACAGGGGTGCTGGAGATCCAGGCTTAGCAACAAGTACTTTGCTCATCAAACTATTCTTGTGGCTCCTCACCATCATAACTTCTAAAGGTTCAGATATCTTCTGTGACCCGATTATGACATGGAAATTTAAGAGCAGCTTTATGACTTTGCAATGGCTTTGAACTCTGCAAACTTGAATATTCAGAGTCATGAGAGAAAGAAGTGACTTTGGAAGAAGCGTGGTTCAGCCATAGCTTCCCTGGACTCCACATGAATGCCTCCAGAGCTAGGATGCTCAAAACACTGAGTGGTGGACAATTCCACTTACAGCCAATCCATCCATCCATCCTTCCATCCTTCTTTCTTTCCTTCCTTTCTTCCTTTCTTTTTGATACAGGGTTTGTGTAGCCCTGGTTGTCCTGGAACTAGTTCTGTAGACCAGGCTGGCCTTGAACTCACAGAGGTCTGCTTGTCTCTGCCTCCTAAGTGCTGGGATTAAAGATGTGTGCCACCACTGCCTGATGATCTCACTATGTTGCTTTCTCTCTCATTTCTTTTAGGGGGTGGGGACAATACTAGGGATTAAACCCAGGGCTGTGTGCTTGCTAGACAGGTACCCTACCATTGAGCTATATACCCCACCCCTCATTAGAGGATTCTAGGCAAACGCTCTACTTCTGAGCCATGTCTCAACCTCTCACTGGGATTCTAGGCAGGGGCTCTACCACTGAGCCACGCCCCCAGTCCCTCACTGGGGGATTCTAGGCAGGGGCTCTACCACTGAGCCACACCCCAGCCCCTCACTGGGGGATTCTAGGCAGGGGCTCTACCACTGAGGTGTACCCTCAGCCCTCTTCATTTCTGCAGTATGCAGTGGTGGGTAGCTACATTTCCTGGTCCAACAGGCGCAGCTTCTTCCTTCTCCTTGTCTTGGGTTTCATTAGAGTCATTTTGTTTTCCATCTTCCAGGACAGGCAAAGTCAACATCTATAATTAAACGTGTCACTTATTACATTTCACACCTAAATGAGTAGTTCTTGCTGAGATGTGAGGACAGTGTGCCTCAGAATCAATAAAGATGCAGCCTTGCTCCGTGGGATGGAAATGTAGCCTCCTCCGGGGGATGGGGGGGGGGGTGAACTCAGATCAGGGCCTCCAAGTGGGGCTTCTCATTGTGTTCTAATAGGGCCAAGCTTTCATCTTAAGGAAGAATATTTGGGATTTAAATGGATAAGTCTAAGACAGGTTTTAGTTTTCAGCTGTGGCTAGGGAGGGAGTGCTAAGTATATGAACATATCACATCCAAATCACGTTGCATTTCTTCCCCTCCCTCCTTCTCTCCCTCCTTCCCTCCCTCCCTTCCTTTCTCCTTCCCTCCCTC
>JADRCH010007274.1:628804-642483 GCA_019843965.1 Rhynchomys soricoides
TGTGTATCCACGGGACAGTGGAGGATGGCAGTGTCCTTTAGATGTCTAGCCTGCTCACAGGACAGTGGAGGATTGCAGCGTCTTTTAGATATCTGGCCTGCTCATAGGACAGGGCTGTGTATCCACGGGACAGTGGAGGATTGCAGCGTCTTTTAGATGTCTGGCCTGCTCACAGGACAGGGCTGTATATCCACGTGTGGGAGGGAGGCTGAGTGATTGCAGACTCTACCTCAATACAGACTGCATTGTTGAGAGAGAGCATGGATGATGTGAAAGACTGCCTTTCACCACCATAGAGCACCGCAGAGAATCTTCCATGTAGGACAAGCCTCTAAAAAGGGATCATAGGCTACCCGTGATTCCCAGAGCAACGTGATTCCAAAGCCTTGCGTTCTTTTTTCTTGCATGATTTCTTTCATCTAAAATAAGGCTGGGCTCTGCATGAGTCATGTGGGTAATGGAGGGCTTGAGCTTCCCTTCCCTTCTTCCCTTCAGACTGCTCTGCCTCCTCGTCCCCAGACCTTGTCCCATGGCCTTCACTCCTGATGACAACTGTTGGTGGAGCAGAGTCAAAGTAGGACATATGTGTCCCGCCCTCACTTGGCTGCTGGGGTAGAAGTTCTGTTTCATAAAATGCCTAGTAATGTGGCTGGACATGCAGAACATGACTAATTTTTCTTTTTAAATCTGGAAAGAACATAAGCTCTTTCCCCTGGGATCCTGCCGCTATTAATGCTTTGACATTTCGTTTTTAGATTTTAAGACTCTGTTAACCTTCACATCGCCTCTACCTTTCTCCTTCACAGTAGAGGATAATTGGACTTGCTTGTCTTCCTGTCAATTTTTATGGATTATTTTGGTCTTGCATCTGAAGAGGGGTGGAGACCATCCCATCTATTTCAGAAGAGTTTTCACGAGTTTCACATCGAAGACTTTTATTTATTTGACTTTCCTGATTTACTTATAAAAGGTTTGATAGGGCAGAAAAGACTCAGTAGGTCAGCAGTGTGAGGCTCTGGGCTTCATCCTTAGCACAGCCGCAGTGAAGCACGGTGCAGCGGCCAGTACTGAGAACTCAGGAGTGTGCTCTCAGGGCAACATGTCCTCCAGAGCGCTCCAGGTTCAGGAGTTTGGAGTGGCTGGGTTTTGTCTTGCTTTTAGTGGATTAGTGGTGGGAGTTTCAGGAACAGGCTTTTACAGGTGTGCCGTTTCCTTAACGAAAGAGTTGTAAAGTGTTGGTGGCAGGGCCGTTCCACCTGCCACTGATTAAAGGGAAGAAGGCTGGCAGGCCCGGACTGCAACACTGACCTGAGCCTGCTGTCACATACAAGCCACAGAGGTGTCTTCTGTTCTGTATGGATTGAATTTGATGTTCTAAGTTCTTAACATGTCCAACGTGCCTTTCCATGTAGAGATCGTTACTTCCGTAAGTTAACTGTCCTCTGGAGCTGTAGGATTGTCACAGCACTTGAGCCTTTTCTGTTACTGGCCCTCAACTTCATGGCTGACATGACAGGAATCGTGCTGCTGGAGAGAGCCGAGCAGCTGTTCCTTCCTCCTGTTGTCTTCGATCTGATACTTTTACCCATTCCCTATAGTCTAGGTCAGGCACTGAAAATGAATCAATCCTCTCCTTCATGGCAGAAACGTCAGCTATAAAGTCTGAAACTTCTGAATCCTTGTCTGTACTTTGTGTGCTTACACACATAGACGCGTATGCGGACATGTTGAGCCTGTAGTTGCACTTGGCATTGACATATACGTTGTTTCTACCTTCCTGATGTGTATAAGTTACTTTCCTTGAGCTTCAGATTTCTCATCTGTGAAGTGAATGTTTAGAAAGAACTCTTAAGTGAAATCATCAAATAGTGGACACATCTACTATCCCTCATTGTATTAAGCCCCTTGCCTGCCCTAGTTCATGGGGCAAACAGTGAGCTGGAGTAGCTTCTGTTTTGGGGGTGCAGGAAAAACTTGTGATTGGCAGTGTAATTAGTTTTTCTCTCCAAGCTTCGTATTTTGCACATCTTCAAGTATACATGCTTTGAAAGAAGGCTATGACAAAGAGTCTTGAACGGTTACCGTTAAGTGTGCAGTTCAGTCAAATTTCATTTGTATGTTTTCTTCATCTGAATTGCTGACATTTTGTTCATTTTCTTCCTCTTTATATAATATAATTTAGATGATGTGTGCATGTGCATGTGCGTGTATGTGTGCGTGTAGAGAAGCTATATGAAAGTAACTTCTAAGCATCATTACATTTTCTCCATAAACACTTTAGTATCTGGCTTGCTGTGGACACTCTTCGGTAGAATCACACCATGGTTCCGCTTAAAGAGTAACAGCAATTGGTTATTGGGGGCTCACACTTGTGATCTCAGCACTTGGGAGGCTGAAGCAGGATGCTGCCCATGTATCTAGTAAGTTTTAGGCCAGCCTCGGCAGGTAGACAGTTAGATCTTGAGTCGTGTGTGCGTGCACGTGCACACACACACATTTCATAGTATTTTATATAAAATTCAAACTCAGTTATCCCCAATTGTTCAAACCATTTTTCTTTTAAAGCCTTGTTTGTTTACTTTTTGTGTATGGGTATTGTGCCTGAATGTTCGTCTGTTCTCTGTGTACCTGGTACCCATGGAAGAGAGGAGAATGATAGATCCTCTGGAACTGGAATTACAGAAAGTTGTGACTTGCCACGTGGGTGCTGGGACTCTAACCTGGGTCCCTGGAAGAGTAAGCTAATGCTCCTAAGTGCTGAGCCAGCTCTCAGCCTCACTGCTTGTTTTTCTTACGTATTTAGGTCTGATTAAGATTTACATCATGTAGTCTTTCAGTTTTCCCTATTTTTCTGATGAGTATTTGCATACTGTAGACTAGATTATCCATGTGAGCTAAATACTCTAAGGACGAAGTTTCTTCTACAATGCCACTTTCATTACAAATATGTTAAAATCATCATATAAATTCAAGGTCAAAGCTGTATTCATTTCTCATGTTTTTTGGGGAATGTGGCCTAAGTTGGTCAGCAGAAGAAGTGACCAAACAGCTCAGATGCCAGTGGCGTGTGTGTGTGTGTGTGTGTGTGTGTGTGTGTGCGCGCGCGAGCTTGGAACTGGCCGGCACAATGGCTTGTTAGACTCACACCCATGTGAAGGAGATTACTCATCTGGCTTAACATAGTGAAGATTTGATTTGAATATTTGGCCAGGGCTTTATAATGAAATGAACTATAGGGTTGGCGAATTTAGACAAACTGTAGTCCTATAACATAAAAGAGATGCTTCACCATTACACCCTTGGGTGTAGAGCACGCTTGAACTCTTCTGGGAAACGGTCTTTCTTCCCTCCCTCCCTCAGTGCTTTTCCACAGCTTTCAAAAAGAAATGGACTTTAGCTGCAGCTGAAGCCAATACGGGACCCAGCTGTAACTTTTTGTTGTTGTTCTAACATCCGGTGATGGCCATGGCAAACTCATTGTATTAAAATTCAGTAAAGGAAAAGGGCAGGGTGGGAAAAAAATGACACCCTATAAAAGCATTCAAGAAATAGCAACAGGATCTGGGAGTCTCCCGTTCAGAAGGCTGGTTTACATTCCAGTCTGAAGTATTAATTCTGTTTGTGACTAGTCTAGTAGGCGTTTTAGGGTTTTTTCCTTTTAATATTATGCACACACCATGTAACCAGAGAGTGTACGTGAGGCTGACACATTTTCAGTGGGAGGCAGAAAATAGTAACATGTGCGAACCCAGAGGACCCAACTGCGCCTCATGGAAAACAGAGTGAGAAATCTTCAAAACACGGTCTATGCTGAGGGTGGGATAGAGCCAGCTCTGCTCCGTTAAAGAAAGCCAGGTTCTCTTAATTTTTTTTTTTTTTTTTTTCTGGAATACTCCTGTGTGAGCGTTTACCATCAAGCCATTAAGTTGAGAATCAGCAGTTCATTGAAAACTTTAATTTGCATCTGTTTAAGTCTGTCTCCTAGAAAGCCGTTGGATCCTGGCGTCTTTTAAGAAATATATATAAAAATATTATCACCCTGTAGCTGAAGGGAAATAGTTTTGTGATTAGTGGACTGACTGTCAGGCTAGTGGCTTTCACACACTTGTGCATCGTGGACATTTTGTTTTTCTTGTGTGTGTGTGGGAGTCACATTTCTCATATTACTTCTAATTGTAGCCAGACATCCTGTTTGGGGGCTATTTGAGACCAGTGCTGCCTGTGAAGAAATCATGTGGTCTGTGGAAGCCTTCTTAGTCGTCTTAGATTTGATGTGATAGGCAGGTTTCCTTGAAAACCCCCGTGTTCTATTTTTAGATCTATGTTTCTGTGGGTCAGGACATCAGTAATACATACATATTAGCACAGAAATGTTCACTACCTAAAGGCTATTTAGACTTTATAGAAACACACCAGCGGCGCTTTCGTGAATATAATGGGCTGGCTAGCACTGCTGGACAGATTTAAGGGACAAGAAGCTACTTCCTCGAGTGTTGCTGGGCCTGTGCCAGCACCGGCAAGATTCCTAAGTTGCCTGTCCTATTTTGCAGGAGGAAGGAGGGTCCTGTCACCTTGGTCCTCCTAAGTTGGTTTTCTGCCCCCACTGGGAGGAGCATTTTCATAACTGAGGCGCTTCCTGCACGGCTTCCCACTTCTTGGCTCATCAGGGCTCCCTACCTTTTTGTTTGGTTAAATTAGAATAGTCTGATAGCTTGCTTACTTATAAATGATTGACTTGCTGGGTTTTTGTTTTTTTATAACATCAAAGATCTGTTAGAAGTTTCAGATCTTAAACTAACAGGAATCAGGATTGTAACCCTTTATTGGCAATAAGATGCCTAATTTTTTTAAAAGCACTAAAATTCATATCATGACAGTAATGTTTGGTGGGGGACACAGTGTTTGGATTGACCCAGGGCCTGGCCTTGCATGTGTTAGGCATACATGCCACCACTGAACTATATCCCCAGCCCATGCATGTCAGCCTTTTAAAGTATGCAGGTGTCTTAGTCAGGGTTTCTATTCCTGCACAAACATCATGACCAAGAAGCAAGTCGGGGGAGGAAAGGGTTTATTGAGCTTACACTTCCACGCTGCTGTTCATCACCAAAGGAAGTCAGGACTGGAACTCAAGCAGGTCAATGAGCAGGAGCTGATGCAGAGGCCATGGAGGGATGTTACTTACTGGCTTGCTTCTCCTGGCTTGCTCAGCTAGCTTTCCTATAGAGCCCAGGACTACCAGCCCAGGGATGGCACCGCCCACAAGGGGCCCTCCCCCCTTGATCACTGAGAAAATGCCTTACAGCTGGATCTCATGGAGGCATTTCCTCACCTGAAGCCCCTTTCTCTGTGATAACTCCAGCCTGTGTCACGTTGACTCACAACACCAGTCAGTACAGCAGGCAAGGGCTGGGAGGTAGCTCAATAGGTGCACAGTGCTTGCTTAGCACGAGCGAATCCGAGTATTCCATCCCTAGTGCTACGTGAACTGGATGTGGTGATGCAGTATGGGGACGGGTTGGGGTGCGGGGCGTGGGGGTAGGAAGGGCAGGTAGGAGTTTAAGGTCATCCTTAGTTATACAGAGAGGTCAAGACTGGCCTGGGCTGTATGAGACACACATTGAACTGTCACCACTGTCCCACTTTTAGGCCATTTTTATCACCTCACAAACCTGTCCTTATCTCTTGTCTCTCCACTTATCTACTCCATTTCATATTGGTGCGGTTGTAGGCCCGGGGCCTTTGTGCTCAGTTCCTTTCCCCTGGCAGGTTCATTCATGCTGTGGCGGGGTTCCGCGTCCCTGGCTTATGCAGGCTGTAGACCCAGCAGCCAGCACCGTGCATCTCCTGTGAGGGAACTGATTGGTTTGAGTTTTGGGAGTGGTGGGGGAGTCTGCTCACCTCATGTTCTTATACCTGTGCTGTGGTTGAATTTGTGGCTGGTCTATTATCCTGAAGGCTTTTTATATTTGCTTGAATTTTTGTCACATTGAGAAATGTTGAAGTGTAGGGCTGGAGAGACAGCTCAACAGTTAAAGTGTGTGCTGCACAAACGTGAGGTTCTGAATTTGATCCCCAGAACCTAAATTAAAGCTGGACAGGCGTCTGTCATTCTATGGTTGGGGACTGGAGACAGGCAGAGGAAGTTCTTGGGAACTTCACTAGTCTAGTGAAAAGGCAAGCTCTAGGTTCATCAGAGTTTGTGCCAAAGAGTAAGGCAAGGGGCTGATGCACGCCTGGTGCATAAGCCTGAGAACCTGAGTTCCGTTTCTGGAAGTCATGTAAGAAAGCTGGCATGGTAGCAAGCAAGCACCCTTCATCCCAGCACTGCCCTGTGCGATCGATGGGAGGCAGAGTCAGGAGAATTGTGCAGAAGTTCTCTGTCCAGCTGACCTGCAGAGACAAGTGAGAGCCTACCTCAGCAAGTGGGAGGTGAGAACCAATTCCTGAAAGTTGTCCTCTGACTTCCACAGACAGGCCAGGCCATGGTACCCCTTCCCCTCCCCAATAATATAATCAATAAGGTGAAGAGTGACTGGGGAAGCCCAGTGCACATGAAAGCACACATGGGGGGGGGAGAGAGAGAACGAGCGCGAGCGAGTGCACATCTCCTGCCCCCACACAAGAGGAAAAGACGCAGTTGCATTTTAGGTAGGCATCATGACGAGTGGAGCAGGGACTCTGGTAGCGGCCTCTTGGTGTATATGGGCAGCGGCATGTGAGGCAGAAAGTGTTTACTCCGAAGGCCAATGCAGAGATACAAGGAGCTGAGATAAACTGTTACAGAGCTGTGGATGACCTCCTTCTGAGGACTCTGGCATGCCCCTGGTCACTCCGAAGACCTGACAGATAGCAAAGTTAAAACAGCTCACTGCAAGGAAAACTAGGAAAAGGGGATGGGGCAAGCAGGGAGAAGGTGGCATCATAAGTAAATCTAGACAGTTATTGTGTAGCGTGGTGACCGTGGTTAATATCGTATTGTGTACCTGAAATTCATCAGCTTTAGTTTTTATCACATTTGGTAACGAGGTGGCCATGTTAATCGGCTAGAATGATAATCATCTCACAGTGTGTGTGTGTGTGTGTGTGTGTGTGAAACAGCTCTTTGAAACAGGGTATTATTTTATAGATTAGGCCGGACTCACATAGAGTCCCCTGCCTCTGCCTCCAGGGATTGAAGGTGCATGGCACTACAGCCCTCTGATACATACGATGGATCCATCGTCAGTCATGCTCTAGTTTAAGAGGAGACAGACAAATTGAAGGGAAGACCCTTCTGTAGATGGGGAGAGTTAAGCTGTTGAAGGAACAGAAAGTTGGAAACCTCCAACAGAGCCAACAGAACAGGCTTAGTTTTTGAAATAGTTCTTCTGTAGATAAGACGGGCTTTGAATTGATACTTCCGCCTCCACCTCAGAGTGTTGTGACGACAAGCTGTGCCACCATGATGTGGTGTGACAATGGGGATTTAGAAGAGGCAGGAAAGGCTCTTGGTAGCCCCGTGCAAGGCTATGCTTTTGCAAGGGCAGCAAGTGTGGGAATTGTTTCATACACAAACTGGATTCAAAAGGCCATCTGGAAGCCATTGTGCCAGAATGTTCCCCACACTCTTCCCTCTGTTTGCTCCTTTTCCTCTTTAGTAAGGGTATAGTTGATAGATATTTATTCTTAAGCAAACGTTTCTCTATAAAAATTGAGTTCTCTGTCTAGAGGGAAATTGGGGCTCTCTGGACATACCCTGAGAATCCAAATAAAGTTGTTTGTTTTTATTTTTGCCTTCTGAAGGCTTTTGAGCCTGTCAGCCTTTATCGGACTTTTCACCATGATGGAAGATAGTGTCTAGGTTTATGAACCCTGAAGTTAATGCACTTTCTCACTCAAAATGCAAACCTTAAGAGGGAATCTACTGAGGGAAGAGACTTGCCTACAACACTGAAGGATGCCACATAGCTAACTCTATCTTACTTTTAAATGTGTGCAGACAGCAAGGATATCCAGATGGATGGAAAAACCCAGCAGCCCGAGAGAGATTTAATTCAAAATATTTTTAGAAAGAATAGCTGATGCCAAAAGAAAGAGAATTGAGAAGATGGAAGAACACTTTAAAACATGATCATTGGCAGCCTGCGGGGTTAAGTGGATAGGTACTGGAGTTCCCCTGACTTCCACTCTTCCTTCCTCTTGAATCAGCAGCTTCTGATAGAAGTGACTGAGAGTGAAAAGCTGAATCATAGTAGGTGGGATAGGGTGAAGAAATATCAGGGCCTGACTCATTTACTGTTTCCTAAGCATTCAGTGCTGCAAGAGACAATGTAAACTGTGACATGGGCTCTGCTAATTTGGGAGGTAGGAAAAAGGCTGGGTAATGGATCCCAAGTGACTTCAGACAGCCAGGGGTGGATTTGTTCTTGAACAGTAATTAGCATCAGGAGCCGCTGGACTGGGGGCCATCGGACACATGTGGGCTCCATATGCTCAGACTCACTAAGGCTGCTGCCCCCACGCTGCAGTCCTTCCCCTGGATCCAGAATCAACAGGATGGGTTTATCCAAGGAGACTCTGACCGTGTCTGAGGGATAAAGCTGGACTACCCCAGGAGTGCTCGTGTGGTTGAGGTGTACACAGCCCCTCCTGCTCACACATAAGAGGTAGAAAAGTAAAACAAAGCCAACCCAGCCAAACTTGGCGGTGTTACAAGCAGGCCCAGCCACTCTGTTGGGGCGGGTGGGGAAGCCCGGGCTTGGAAACCATTGTTCAACAATAATAGAAAAAGCTTGCTGCCAAAATAAAATGAAGGGGGATACAGATTCTGAAATGTGATTCTGGAAAACAAAACAAAACAGAACTATAGAAACTGGAAGAAAATTTTAGGTAAAATGTACTTTTTGTTGATTTTAACAAAGTAGGAGGGAAATAAATGGATTAAAGGGGGTGGGGAGATGGCTCAGTGGCTGGGAATGCTTGCTGCACTTGAGAGGTTCCTAGCACCCTCCTCCTGTGGCTCCGGGGATCCACTGCCCTCTTCTGGCCTCATGGATACTGCATACGTATGACACAGACACACACAGACACACACAGACACACACAGACACACACAGACACACACACACACACACACACACACACAGAGACACAGACCATAGGCCGAGTTGAAAACTAGTTGATTGAGAGATGGAATTATGAAGTGAAATGAAGTAGGCCAAGAGAAATACGATTACTAAGTGCATTTGCAGGATTTTAAAGCTGCTAGGATCTGTGAGGGAGGAAATCGGCTGTGTGGGAAGTCAAATTAGTGCTGTGATCTAAAGAAGTATTGTTCCTGAGAAGACACCAAAACAAAACAGAAACAGTAATCAGAGGAACAATGGCAAAAGTATCTTTGACTTGAAAGAAAAGCACCAGGTGCTTTTGTATATTCAGTGCGCTTCTTCTGCGTTAGTTGAAATTAGTAGGAAGACAGACATATCAGGATAAGGGACCCAAAAGAGCCCAACTAAAGCAAGTGTGTGTGGAGGTTACTTAGGAAGGGGGGCGTCAGGACGCTTTTAGACTTTACTACAATGCTGTTGGATAGAGTAAGCTGAGAGTTTTTAGAAGACTTGATTGTATTCAAGACTCAGTCACCCTCATTGTTAATTTGTAAAGACAACAGAAAGGAACTCTCTGAAACTGCGAACGCAAGGGAATAGAGCTAGCATGTGGGCTTCAGTGGGAGCTCACCTGTCCTTGGACTAAAGGCTTACAGGCACCAGGGTGTCCTTTCTGTTCAAGGTTGTGGGGTCTTCCCTGGAATCTTCCTGATGCCATGTGGGAGTTTTCTGTAAAAAGAGACAACTTTTTCATATATATAGACTGCCAACAAAAGACTTAATTGCTGTGCCTGAAATTTAGCTTCCAGAAAGCCTGAAATGGGAGCGTTCAGGGTCATCCTGGCAACATAGGAAGAGTCTTGTCTTTTTAAAGGCAAAAAGGTTAAAATAACTGAAATGAGAAAGCTGTGATATTGAAACCAAAACACTGTCATTGAAACTTAATCAAAAATTGGTCTAATTATAAATGTAACCATTTGAGTGAATTCAATGAGAAGATAAACCGGTACAAAGGGGCATCTGGTTACTCAGTAGCGACTCTAATAAAGTGAGTCTGGGAACTAGAGAAGCTGGTAAGTTGATGGTGGGCATGGCTCAGGAAGTATTGGGACAAGGTAAGGACCCAGACTCGACATTGAAAATTACAAAAATTTAATAGTACCGTGGTTTAAAAAGACAATATGAAGGTAACCTAACTACTAGAAAATTTAAAATAAGCTAAAGGCATCTCATGTCAGAGGAAGAAAACAAAATCAGGTCCTCCAGTCAAATGTGCTGTGGTCTGTTTCTCCCTTTATTTGTTCAGAGTATAACTAAATACTTTGGCTGTAGTGTAGAGTGTCCGTGTGCTCACATGCATGTTGTGAATTCATGTCTTTACTTGTGAAGACCCGTGGCCAGCCTCAGATGCCTTCCTCTACTGCTTTCCACCTTTCTGAGACAGGGTCTTGCTGACCCTGGGGCTCATTGGCTAGATTGATTGGCTAGCTAATACTGGAATGTCCCTGTTTCTAATCCCCCCGCCCCCCCATCCTGTACTAAAGTGATGGAGCTGTGTGGCTTCTCGGTGCTGGAGATCTGAACTTGTGTCATGCTTGTGCAGCAAACATTTCCCAGTGAAGTTCTCTCCCCAGCCCTATTTTAGGAAGTATTTAAGCAGGTGACATTTTGTGTAGGTTACTGATGGGAGACAAGGACCATATTTATCTAGAATTTTGATAATCTGTAATTTACCCCCAAATTCTTGTGAGGTCTTTTTAAATAGATCTTTATGAATTTCTTAGAGGTTGGAGATGAGTTAGAGTCTGAACACATCTCAAAGGCATGCTTTCTCCAGGGTCTCAGTTCTGTGATCAACAGCAACAAAGGGAGAGAGGTGAGAGACCCCACCCATGGCAGCAGCTGAGGTCAGCGGTGATGGAAGGGGGATTTATGAGGCCTTTAATCCCAGTACTCTGGAGGCAGAACAGGGGAGTCTCTGAGTTTGAGGCTAGCCTGGTCTACAGTACCAGGCCAGCCAGGGTTACACAGGGAGATCATGTCTAGGGAAAAAGAATAAACATGCATGTTTCAGGTATTCAGTTGTAATGGAACAGAAGTCACAATAATTTAACACATTTTAATAAGTGTATAAAAGCAATAACAACCTAAAACTTGGAAAAAACAGTTATTTTTTAGAGACATAGTCTTTTTTAACAGGCTTCTTTTAGAACAATTTAGGTAACAACAAACTGGGCAGACTGCAGAGAGTTCCCTTCTTCAGTAATCACCTCCATCCTCTGCCCTTGGTTGTATGTGGGTTTATTTTTTGCAGTTTCACTTTCTCATGGTTCACCTTGGTCTCAAAATACCAAATGGAAAGTTCTAGAAATATTCATTATTTTTTAAGCAATTCTTTTTTACAATATGTTACAACAGTCAACTAACTGTTTTTAATCTCCTATAGTACCTAAATGACAAGTCAAACCTTATTTAGATATCTGGAGTAAGAATTTACACTCCTAATAAGCCCATGTAAGACACACAGTCCAGATATTTTATTTATAAACCATGTGCCTAGATTGGGCAGATCTAGGCCATACTAACTTACTCCCCAGCAAAAATGTCCTTGTTACTTGCTGTTTCTCTTGGCCACACAGTTCTGGTCCATGGCATCTTCCTCTCCTCCGTCTTCCTCCTCCCCTCCTCTCTCTACCTGCAACCCATCTCTCAAACCTCTAGACCCACCTTTCTCCCTCCCCTGCCCAATCACAGGCCTTTATTGACCAGTTAAACTGGGGCTAAGGTTCACATGGCATCACTTGAGAATGTGGGGATTTACTCGTCAGGGGCAACCACATCTCGAGGGACCAGTATTTAGCAGTAGAATCCAAGCAGCATCAGACCAACCTACTACAGATGTCTATATAGGAAAATGAATATATATACAAATTGGTACTGTGTGTAGCTTTGGGGGTCTCCAAGAGGTCACAGAATATGTTCTTGAGGACTAGCAGGGAGCTACAGCAGTGTATGTGAGGAAGTTCATCTGCTAGTCACCTGCTAGTTGCTTTAACAAAAGTGAGGAAGAAAGGATTTATTTTGCCATGCAGCTTGAGAAGTTTTAGTCTGCGGCTGCTTGGCCTGGCGGTTTTGGGCCCATGTGTAGGAACATCATGGCAGAAGAGCATTGGTGGAGGACAGTTGCTCAGCTCATGGGAGCCATGCCTTTCAGCATCCTCCTTCCTTCTTCCACGCAGTCTTACCATGGATTATTAGTCTACTGATAAAGTCAGAACCCTCATGATTCAGCCACCTCTTAACAAGACTCAGCTGACAGTCAAGCCCTTAAGGTCTGAGGACACGTCGTCCATTAGAGTTAAACTGTAGCCATGTGGAAATCGACTGGTGTACATCACTACTGCCCACAGCCCATGGTGTAGATTGGAGTTCACCTCACTGGTATCTGTTTTTCAAATCAGAACGTGACAGCATGCATGTTTTCATTGTCGTGTCACAGAGCAGTTGCACTGAAGGTCTCCCATTTCCTAATCTTCTCTTCCTCCTCCCTCCTGTCTTTGGTTCTAGGAGTAGAACCAAGTCCACACCACCGAGAGATATCACAGCCCACAGGGCTTTGACACATTTTCTGTCTTCGCACAGCACACTTCTCCTGTGTGTAGGTGATTCGCACAGCACACTTCTCCTATGTGTAGGTGATCCGCACAGCACACTTCTCCTATGTGTAGGTGATCCGCACAGCTCACTTCTTCTATGTGTAGGTGATTCGCACAGCTCACTTCTCCTATGTGTAGGTGATTCGCACAGCTCACTTCTCCTATGTGTAGGTGATTCACACAGCTCACTTGTCCTATGTGTAGGTGATTCGCACAGCTCACTTCTCTTATGTGTAGGTGATTCACACAGCTCACTTCTCCTGTGTGTAGGTGATCCACACAGCTCACTTATCCTATGTGTAGGTGATTCGCACAGCTCACTTGTCCTATGTGTAGGTGATTCGCACAGCACACTTCTCCTATGTGTAGGTGATCCGCACAGCTCACTTCTTCTATGTGTAGGTGATCCACACAGCTCACTTATCCTATGTGTAGGTGATTCACACAGCTCACTTCTGTGTGTAGATGATTCCCACAGCACACTTCTCCTATGTGTAGGTGATTCGCACAGCACACTTCTCCTATGTGTAAATGATTCCCACAGCACACTTCTCCTATGTGTAGATGATTCCCACAGTACACTTCTCCTATGTGTAGGTGATTCGCACAGCTCACTTCTCCTATGTGTAGATGATTCCCACAGCACACTTCTCCTATGTGTAGGTGATTCACACAGCTCACTTCTGTGTGTAGATGATTCCCACAGTACACTTCTCCTATGTGTAGGTGATTCTCACAGCTCACTTCTCCTATGTGTAGGTGATTCACACAGCTCACTTCTGTGTGTAGGTGATTCCCACAGCACACTTCTCCTATGTGTAGGTGATTCCCACAGCACACTTCTCCTATGTGTAGGTGATTCGCACAGCTCACTTCTCCTATGTGTAGGTGATTCACACAGCTCACTTCTCCTATGTGTAGGTGATTCCCACAG
>JADRCH010007274.1:642583-652971 GCA_019843965.1 Rhynchomys soricoides
ACACTTCTCCTATGTGTAGATGATTCCCACAGTACACTTCTCCTATGTGTAGGTGATTCGCACAGCTCACTTCTCCTATGTGTAGATGATTCCCACAGCACACTTCTCCTATGTGTAGGTGATTCACACAGCTCACTTCTGTGTGTAGATGATTCCCACAGTACACTTCTCCTATGTGTAGGTGATTCGCACAGCTCACTTCTCCTATGTGTAGGTGATTCACACAGCTCACTTCTCCTATGTGTAGGTGATTCCCACAGCACACTTCTCCTATGTGTAGGTGATTCGCACAGCACACTTCTCCTATGTGTAGGTGATTCCCACAGCACACTTCTCCTATGTGTAGATGATTCCCACAGCACACTTCTCCTGTGTGTAGGTGATTTGCTTCCCATTGCACTTTGCAGTTCCTTCCAGGCATCCTCCCAATGAGCTTCAGCTTGGGTATTAGCAGTCACTTCTTAATCTGATCATTTTTCCCCTCCACATTTTTCTTTTTAAGAGTTTGGAGTTTCCTTTAATGGAACACTGCTAAGCAGTAACCTGTGGGAGAGGGCTATGCTTGATTGCAAGCCCCAGGGTTATTTCTTTTGACTATAAATGAAGCAATTACATAGATACCAAGTTTCATGATGCTTAACATTTTTATGAACATGTACTTAAAAGTAGTTAATTTAAAAAAAGAACACATCTGACTTAAAATATTAATAGTTAATTTGTGTCCTGGTAGCTATAGTCTGTTTCCTGGGTTTGAAGGACAACCATTTGTAAGGGTGCTTGATAAAATGTAACAGTTGCCTCGGATAGTTACAATGTTTTCTTTTGTAAATTACAATGTTTTCACAGAGCCAATTCCACTAATTGTACATCCCAGGTAAATTGGTATGCAGGCCCTGTTCTAACAACAGAGGGCAAATGCTTCCCTGAGCATCATAAAATTCTTTTTTGTGCTTGGCCTCTCTTTCTTCTCTGGAAATTAGATGAAATTGAGGCTTCCAATTCCCATGAGTTGAGATGGAAGTAATTAGCAGTGATTCTTATGGGAGTAAGCACTTCATGCTTGTGTGTGTCTGTGTGTATGAAGGCCAGAGGCTGATTGATGTTTTGTGTTTTCCCTGTCAGTCTCTTAACATTCCAGTTGGTTAGGCTATTTGGCCAGTGAGTTCCAGGGATCCTCCTGTCTCTATCTTCTCAGTGCTGGGATGAATGAATGTATATATGACTTTTGGAACACCTGAGTTTTTCTGTAGGTGCTGGGGATCCATACCCAGGTCCCCACCGTGTCTACTGAGTTGTCTCTCTAGCCCCTGAACATGTCTTAAAGTAGCGATCAGAAGAGAATGGATGGAGAGGTAGTGCTTTGTCTCAGTGATGTCATGTATTCCTGAGGTTTACTATCAGTGGGACCCAAGCTGTCCTCTGAAGTCTACTGGAGCCTAGGTTGTCCTCCTGGTCCCAGTGCCTTGTGCTTTCTTCATTCCCCTTGTGTTTTGAATGCCTGACCCCGACAGTTCTTCTCTACACTACTTGACTTAAAGTAAGGTGGTTTGTGTATAGCTTTCCGAGAGGACTGGCAGCAAGGCCCGTGGTATTGGAGTCAGATAAGTGTCTGTACCAAATGTAGTGTCCTTTAAAAAGATATTTTATTATGTGCATGGATATTTTGCCTCAATGTATGTATGTATGTGTGCCATATGGCTGCTTGGTGCCCATGGAGACCAGATGAAGGCATTGGCTCCCCTGGAACTGGGATTACATAGCTTGTGAACCACCATGTGGGGGCTGGGAATTGAACCTGGGTCCCCTTCTAGAGGCACAAGTGCTCTTAGCCTCTGACCCATTTCTCTAGACCCTACACCTTTTAAAACATTGTTACATTTTAAATTGAATTTTTACTTTTCATTTTATGTGTATGGGTACCTTGCTTGTGTGTATGTATGTGCACAGGATACATACCTGGTACCTGTGGAGGCCAGGAGAGGTCAGGGATCCCCTGAGACTCGAGTTAAGGACAGTTGTAAGTTCCCATGTGGGTGCTAGGAGCAGAATCCAGGTCCTCTGAACTAGCAGCAAGTTCTCTTAGCCACTGGGCCATCTCTCTAGTCCCTAAAGTTTTATGTATGTGTTTGTCTTTGTACACATGTGTGTGGATGTCCAGGAAGCCAAAAGAGAAGAGCACACTGGATCTTCTGAAGCTAGGGTTAGGCTGTTGTGAGCCACTCAGTGTGGGTGCTGGGAACTGACCTCAGGTCTTCTGCTGGAACAGCTGCTCTTAACCACTGAGCCAGCTTATCAGTGGTTGTTTTTGACACAGAATCTCTCTGTAAATCTGCAACTCAGTGATTGAGCTAAGCCCATTAGCCATCAAGATTCAGGGAGTCTCTTGTCTCAGTTTCCCTAACAGTACAGTGACATATGTGCTGCTATGTCTGGCTTTGTGTGTGGATGTCAGGGTTCTGAACTCAAGTCCTCATGTTTGTACGGCAGGCAGTCTGTGGGTGGAGCTATCTCTGTAGCCTCCAGTACTTGGAGCTCTTGAGAAGAGTATTCCCTAACAGGTAGTTAGACGTGTCGTAGATGGTTGAGGAGAGAAAGGGACAGCTCACATCGGAATGGGGTTTCTGTCTTCGAGGGCCGTGTGATGTCCTTGACTTCCAGATGTCAGGAGACTGTGAATGAGGGTTGGAAGGGACTGCCTGCTCTTGACTGCTCATCTCGTCATTTAGTCACCACTTCCAGGCAAGTGACTTCCCTGTGTAAGGAAGAGCCCACGGCAACTTTCTGAAAAGTCGAGTGAAACCATAGGCTGTGGTTGCTCTCAAGGTGCTTTGTGATTCAGAATGGCCCCAACTAGCTGGCGTGTGGTTCTGGACTCAGCCAGCAATACACACACTTCCTCAGCCTGGCTTTGAACTCCTAGCTCAAGTGATCCTCTCACCTCAGCCTTCTGAATAGCTGGGACTATGGGTGTGTACCACCTTGTCCAGCTCCAGAATGCATCTGTTGAAATCCTAGCACCATCTCCCCTCCCCTCCTCCTTAGCTGGATAAACGGCTTGGTGGTTAAGAACACTTGTTGCTTTAGCAGAAAGTCCAGCTTTGGTTCCCAGAACCCACATGGAAGCTTACAACCATCTGAAACCTCAGTTCCAGATGGTTAGACGCCCTCTTCTGGTCTCCATGGGCACCAGGCGTGCACATACACATGAGCAGGCAAAACACTCACATAAAACAAATCTTAAAAGAAAAAATCCTAGCCCCAAGGCGATGGTTAGGAATGGGGGATCTTTGATGATGATTAGGTCATGAATGGGGATCAGTGCCCTCATAAAAGAGACCCCCGAGAGTTGCTTGCATCTTCTACCCCGTGAGGCCATAGCGAAAAGATGGCCACCTTTAGAGCAGCCCTCACTGGACACTGAAGTTCCTCTGGACACCAGTTGTAGACTCCAACCTCTAGAACTGGGAGACATGCATTTCTGTACTTTCTAAGCAGCTTGATCAAGAGCATCTTGTTACAGCAGTCCAGACAGACAGAAGGTGTAGAGGTTGGAGAAAGGGTCAGGACATGAAGCGGGTAGAAACTGCAGCTGCAGAAACTAGGCTTTCTGGTGGAGGGTGAGACATGGGAACCCCTGGTAGAGATCCTGATGAGCTCTTGTTGCAGACCTAACCAAAGCTAGCAGTAGGCGTGGAGCCGGGTGGGTCAGTATGTTCAAAGTGTGTGCATGTGTGTATGGGGGTACTCATTCATGTTGAGGGATGTGGAGACCAGAGGTCAACCTCCTGTGTTTCTCTTCATTGTCTACCTTGGCTTTGATTGGTTTTGGTTTGTTAGTTTTTAAATAGGTCTCTTTCATCAAGACTTAGGCTGCTACTTAGGTTAGACTTGCTCATCCCAAGTCCAGGGGTTGGCCTGTTTCTGCTTCCCCAGAACTGTATTTACAAGCACATGCCATCAGGGGGGCTATCCCTGCTCCCCTTTGCATGGTGCTGGGTCTCAGCCTTATGTCTCACTCTTGTGGTACAAGCACCTTACTGACTGAGCTGACTCTCCAGTCCTAGTAGGTTCTTGTAGGTATATCCAAGGTCAGAGCCCACTTGTCTCCTGGTTTGTTTCAGTAATAACTAGATTGGGGGATTGCCTGGATCTCTCCAGGGTGATGAACTGGTGCTGGGAGTGTCTGGGAAGTGTCTTTAGTGAGTGTCCCAGGCCAGTAGTAAGCCCCTCCCCAGTTTGAGCAGTTTTCTGATTCTTAGTGGGTCCTACTCTGGGAGATAACTTCTTGATCATGTTAATTTCTAGAAGTCTATTGCCTGTGACAGGCTTATCTTTATGAATTGATTAGTTAGCACTGAGAAAATGCTCAGATGCCCCAAACCCCTTTTTGTCCAGTAGTTGATACTTAAAAAAAAAAAAAAAAGTGTAAGAATGCATTGCCTGCATGAGTTTATGTGCACCATGTACATGCAGGAGCCTTCAGAGGTCAGAAGGGGGCATCAGATTCCCTGGGACTGAAGTTGCAGATGGTTGTGAGCGTCTGTGTGGAGCTGCGCCTCTCTTTTATTTAAATAGATATTCTTTCAGCCATCTTGTCAGTTCCTCAGAGCACAGAATGTTCTCTAAGTCTGATTGTTAATAAGGTAGAATTTACATTGGAATCCTGTTTTTGTTTGTTTGTTTGAGACAGGGTCTTACGTAGACTAGGCTGGCCTTGAACGTCTTATCCCCTTACCTCCAGTTTCTGAGTGTTGGGATTTCAGGCATTCACTATCACCCTTGGCTTCATTTTTAGTTTTGACTAGTTCTGGCATTTGCATGTAGTCATCTGGCATTCTTCATTCACCTCAAGTTTCCTTTCCCTCTGTCTAGAACAGTGATAGGAACTTTAGCTTTAGGGACTTGTGGCTCCTTATGAGTGTTTAATATGGTTATAAGTATTAGCAATAAAGTGGCAGAGGTATCACTTTCCACTTGAACTGTGAGCTCACTTGTGATCCTTCCTACAGTTTTTGAGTCGGTTGCTCCTGTTCATATGATTTTTCTTGGGGAGATGTTTCTCTTCTTCCAGATACGACTCCACTTTAGTGAACCAGTGATTTTGGGGTTTCTACAAGAGTATGAATGACACATAGGCAGCTGCATCCCCTAAAAATCCACCGTAGTATGAATGAGCATACGGTCACCTTGACAGGCCACAGAATCTCTCTTTAGCAGTTGTAGTTTGCATAATAATCTCGGAGATTGGGGTGTGGGGGGGACTTGTGAATCTTGTAGGATTCAGGAGCTTCCTGAGAGTTGTGAGTTTTGTTTACTTCTTAAATGAGCTTTGCAAATTTCCTGAGTTTTAATGTTCATTCACCATAAATCTCAGTCACTAGACCAGAAAACGGGGACTTAACCAGATGAAATATCCTGTGTAAATAATCTTCATGACACACCTATGGTGGAGTTGAGCCCACAGGCTCATGATTGCTGGTTCCCAGGCCTGGACAAGCAAGCCTGCTCTCTGAGCTAAAGCACAACTGGCAGTAGTAACATTCCACATCTTTAGAAGGCTAAAGAGGCACCGTACTTTTAAAACTAGAAGCAGATTTACCACCTTTCGGGCACTTAAGAGCAGCAGGGCTGCTTTCCTTTCTCCAGCTGTAGCTGAGCAGCCAATGGGAGACACAAGTCAGTAGGGCACTGAGGCTCCCCAGCCAACCCATATAACTGTTTCCTCCTTGGATTCCCTCTACACTTCATTTGGCCAGCTCAAGTTTTACCTTCTGTTCCACTCTTTCAGACTGTCACTGGACAGCTGTTGAACATCTGTTGCTCTCCTCAGAGAACTTGCAGTTGTTTGTGTCTCCACAGTGGCTCCCTGTATCCTGTTTGTGTGCACTCAGTGCCTCCAGAATGAAGCAGTTGCAAAGGGCTTTATGCTCCTCCTTATCGCTGTAGCCTCTAACTCAGGAGCCACCGATAAAAACGTCTAACAAAACTAGACTCTGTGTCCCCTTAGATAAATGAAGGAACGGACGATAAGGCCAACGGGTGGAGGAAGTCCCCTATGAGAAGGGGCATTTTTAAAAATGAGGCGGAGTGCCTGACTTGAGAGAATCCTTTTGTGGAGGAGAGTGTAGGAGGGCGCTCAGCTGGGGGAGGCAGCCTGGATTTCCAGAAGCTAAATGTTAAAGTTGAGCGTTGATTTGGCTGTAGATAAGCTCCTTTGCCTCCAGTTTTCGGTTTAAAACACTTCTTCTTTTTTTAAATAAGGCCATTTTGGGGGCAGTTTCTTTGCTTCCAGCCTAGCTCTCTCAGTGTGGCCTGACCCCTGAATCCTACCCTCCCACACAAATCGAGAACTTGATCCTTAGCTCACAAAGACCTTTCTTTCTAGCCCCTCTCCTCCCCCTAACCTCCAGAGTTGGAGCTAAGTATTTAGAGCAGAGGCCTGGCCAGAGGGCGTGCTGAGTGTGTTCTTCTGTCCCACGGTCACAGAAGAGCATGCACTCTGAAGTCAGCACACAGTCTTGTCTTCATGAGTATGCTGTACGTGTGTGATGTGCTTTCTAATGTGCCTCTGACACTGGAACACGGTCAGCAGTAGTTTCAGATGGTCGGATAGAATAGAGTCAAGAAGATAACTTCTGGGCTGGGGTGGAGTTTGGTGCTAGAATGCTGGATTGGGGTGTATATTCCTCTGGTTCTTAGACCATTCTTCTGTGATCCTCGAGTTAGCAGTAAAAAGTGAGCATTTTAGAATGTCAGCTAAGGGAAAAGTTCATATTTTCACATTCATTCCTAATTTCATGGTGTGTATGTGCGTGTGACACAGAATCTCATTATTGTAGTGCTGACTGGCCTGGAACTCCCCGTGTAGATCAAATTGGCTTCAGAACTCAGATCTCCCTCTGACTGTCTCTGCCTCCCAAGTGCTGGAATTAAAGCCATATGCCACCACACTGGACATTGCTAATTAAAAAAAAAAGCACCAAAAATTCTGGTGTGTGTGAGTGTGAGTGAGTGTGTGTGAGTATGTGTGTGTGTGAGTGTGTGTGAGTGTGTGTGAGTGTACGAGTGTGTGAGTGTACGAGTGTGTGAGTGTGTGTGAGTGTGTGTGAGCGTGAGTGTGTGTGAGTGTAAGTGTGTGTGTGTGTGTGTGTGTGTGTGTGTTGGGGGATGGGTTTCCAACATGCAACAGTGCAGGTGCAGAGGTCAGAGGACAGCTTTAGGTTGTTTGAAGCAGGGTTTCTGCTGGTGCTTTTCTTCCTACCCGGGCTAGTTGGCCCCTGACCTGCCAGGCATTCCCCAGCCTTTGCCTTCCATCTGAGGTAGACTGTTGGGGTTACAGATATGCATCTCTGTGGCGTGCTCTCTTGTGTTCAGGGGACCCAAACTCAGGTTGTTGGGGTTGTGTGACATGTCCCTTCTCAGGCCCCAATTGTTGAAACGTTAGTTGGGGGAATTCTTCTCTCTGGGTTGCTAAACTGATGCCCTAACCAGAGGCTTCTCATCTTTGGAAAACCTGATGCAATCCAGCGTGTGCAGCAGCAGGACACAGAGCCTCCTCTCTCTGGTTCTGACTGGAGTGAGAGCGAAGCATTCCCACTGACTGCAGGCTTCAGACTCTAAAATAGGAGCTTAGTCTGCCGCCGGTGTCTCCTGGAATCTTTTCTTCTCTATGTTCCTTTTCTTTAAGAAGTAGCATTTCTGAGCTGTGAGTGATTTTTCTGTAAAAAGCCTCTTGTGCTACTTTGGGTTTAGGAGACAGAGAGGGGGTGGGGGGGAAGAGTCCACCCAGGCTCCAGCCCTGCCCTCTCCAGCTCGTCCCTGCAATTCAAACTGCAGCCTTTCTGGCTCACTCTCTGCTCCATAGGAACCATGGTGTTCTGACACCTGTGAGATGGTCCATTAGTGGCCTTTCCTTTGAGGTGGATGGGCGAAGGCTTGGTGTAGTTTGGAGACATGACCACAGACTCCTTGAGGACTTTGCCCTGGAGCGGCTGGAGAACCCTTGCAGCCTTTTTCAGTCTCTGCTGCTAACTTCACCTTCATGCCTGGGTTGAGAGATGAAAACCAGATGGGCTACACCCCTCTTTGCTCACTGTGTCCTAAAATAGCACTCCCCTACCCCCACCCCAACATTAAATTCCTCAAGTGTTCTACCTTCTAAATGTTTGTGAGTGGGAAATGGAATGCCAGATGTTCTGCAGCTGTATCCAGTTTGCCTCAGAGGGAGTTGTGATTCAGGCTTTCCCAGCCAGAAGGGAGGGAGCATCTCCAAGGCTCCTTAAGCCAACAGACTGGGAAACATCATTTGTGCTTGTGTGTGATTGGTGCAGGGAGACACCTCAGTCTATGTGGAGACTGTTTAGATTGTTCATTTAAGAAAGAAGCTGGAGAGGCAGCTCCGTGGTTAAGAGCACTTACTGTTCTTCCAGAGGACCCAGGGCTTGATTCCCAGCATCCACGTGGTGGCTCACAACTGTCTGTAACTCCAGCTCTAGAGAACCCAGCAGTCTCTTCTGACTTCCTCCGCCAAAGCATGTGCTTGGGCACATGAAAACATCAAAAATAAATAGAATGAAAAAGCAGGAAGGAAGGAAAGAAAGAGGGGGAGGGCTCGAAGACAGCCCACTGGGTAAAGGCACTTACTGCCAAGCCTTGGCCTGGAATTCAAAATCCACATGGTGGAAGGAGCGTATTGATTCCCACTAGTCATCCTCCGACCTCTGTGCATGCACACATACATTCACTGGCTGCGGTGGGGAGCCAGCCACATGTACATGACGCGTGCGTGCGTGCCCCTGCGCACACTCTGTCTCACTTTCTCTAATATTTCATTCTCCCTCCCCTCCTCTCTCATACCGTCTGCCTGAGGTACATTTTGTTAGACTTAGTGACTTCCTTTGTTAGGCTTATGTCAAAAGACACTGATTAACAAACACTTAAGACTGATTTCTTCTTTGTGTGAAGACAAAACCTATTTTTTATTTTTTTTGTTATGATAATCTGCAGATTAATTTTTTTTTTTTTTGTGAGCTTCATCAGTGTTTATCCCACGGTTTGGTCTTTGTGTACAAAGCATTACTACTACAGTTAGTTGGCTATGACGTGGTGGGGGTGTGTAAGCATCTTACTGAACATTGTGACACACTGTACTGACTTGATTTATTTATAGACTTTATTAATATTAGAATTTTTTTTTCAGTAATGATGGACTACCTGTTGGTCTAGACTTCTAGAAGTGCCTTTGGGTACTTCTGTGTGTTCCTAGGTGTGTATGCGTGCGTGTGTGTGTGTGTGTGTGCGTAAGCCTAGATCAGACAGAGTTCCTCAGGCTGGCTTTTGAACATCAGTGATCCTCCTGCTTCAGGTTCCCACAGCCAGCCTTACAGGTGCTCAGTTCCCTGGGTCCCATGCTGTTTCTTCCTGGTTTCCTGACCTTTAAAATGCACAGAATGTGACAATGAAACTGGCACAAGAGACAGACAGAGTGGAAGCTAAGTGTTTTAGATTCTAGGATTCCATCGCAAAACGACCAATCCCATAGCTTGTATTTGTTTGCTTATGCATTTGTTTTATGCATAAGTGTGTTCTGCCTGCATGTATGAATAAAGGCGTGCTTATGCTCTTTCTGTGTTTGGCTGGTGTACCATGTGTTGCATGACTGTGCCATGTGCATGCCTGATGCCTGTGGAGACCAGAAGAGGGCGGTGGACCCTCTGAAGCTGGAGTTACAGACGGCTGTGAACCTCCATGTGCTGGAGTTGAACTCGAGGTCTCTGGAGCAGTAGCCAGTGCTCTTACCTGTTGAACCGTGTATCCAGTCCCCAACAGCCTGTACTTTAAAGCAGTTCTCTTGAGGTACATTGGACATACTATAACATTTGCCATTTCGAGTGACAGTTCAATGTTTCACTTTAGAAAAATTTTATGTCCTCAAAAGATTCCTTATTCCTGTTTGCAGTAAGTTCCCAGCCAGCCCTCTTTGGGGGAGCATGATCTTTCTGCGCTTTGTTTATATTGCGGCACGTATTGGTGGCTTCTCTCTCTACGTGAATAGGATGCCAGAATAAGTAAGGATATGCACAACTTTTCAAAAGAGATTTCTTACTTTTAAATTTGTGAGAGTGTTTGAGTGTGTGTGAGTGTGTGAGTGACTGTGAGTGAGTGTGAGTGTGTGACTGTGAGTGTGTGAGTGAGTGTGAGTGTGTGAGTGTGTGAGTGACTATGTGAGTGAGTGAGTGTGAGTGTGACTGTGTGTGAGTATGTGTGTGAGTGACTATGACTGTGTGAGTGTGAGTGTGAGTGTGTGACTGAGTGTATGTGAGTGACTGTGTGTGAGTGTGTGAGTGTGTGTGAGTGACTGTGTGTGAGTGTGTGAGTGTGTGAGTGTG
>JADRCH010007274.1:661393-698629 GCA_019843965.1 Rhynchomys soricoides
CTAAGCTGTGGCGACTGTTAAAGGTACAGGGGTACCTCTCTCCATGGTGGGCCCATCAAAGCCATGCTTCCTAAGCTGTGGCGACTGTTAAAGGTACAGGGGTCTCTCCCGCCCTTCCCTGCTATACCCATAGCCTCCCTACGAGACCATGAGGCGAGTGTCGTCGCCCGCATGGACACTTAGTGTTGGATCTTGGAACCGTATGGAGTGGAGTTCTGTCACGTGGTCCAGGAGAGCATCCCTGGAGTGACAGGCTCTTGCTTTGCCAGCTCTAGGATACAGTGTTCATCTTGTTTTGGGGTATGCTCTTGCATTAGACGAGGAATCTAGAACAGATAGGGACTAGAAGAGCTCACAAAGACAGTGACAGTCACACTGAGGAACTGCACCTGCCTAGACCGCTGGTTCTCAAGGGCCCTGGGGGTTGTGGGCCAAGAGGATTAAGACTTACTTTCACTGGTTATTTAAAGACCAGGAGGAAAAGGAAGAGGGATGCTTTGCCAAGATTGAGGTTGTATTTCACAAATCAGGATCACATTGCCTCATTGTGTTGTGGATCTTAAAATTCTGGGCTCTGAGTCATTAAAGGTATCCCAACTTTAAAATTATTTGACACAAAATAGTTAAAATATTACTGACATATCATTATAGATAATTTTTTTCCTCCCCAAATTTTGTTTTGTAGATAATTTGACACAGCAGTCAGTGCTGGGACCGATTTTCAGGAATTCACTAGGACCATAAAATAATATTGAAACAACTCTTTTTTAAAAAAGAAAAAATTTATTTTTATTATGTTTTAATTATGTGTATATATGTGTGGGTATGTGTGTGTGCATGCAGGTACCCACAGAGGTCTGAAAGAGGCCTCAGATTACCTGGAGCTGGAGTTAGTTACAGGTGGACCAACATGGATGCTGGGAATGATCTCAGATCCTCTGAAAGAGCAGCATGTGCTCTTAACTCCTGGGCCACCTTGCCAGCCCCTTGAAACAGCTCTTTATATTATAGGACATTAATAATCAAATGCCTCCGATCTCTTGAGCACATTTTTGGAAAGGAAAAACCTGTGTTGTAAGTATTCTGAAAATTATCTTCATCTGTCTTTCTCCATCATTTAAATATGCTGCAAGGGCATACTGGTTTCAGCTAATCCAGGAAGTAATTTCTGAGCACCTACTGTTTGTTGGTGTAGACATAACTAAACAATAATTTAGCGTGATGCTATTGGTGATACTGACACATAGCATCCCATTGCTATGGCTAAGCCACTTTCCCTGTGTCTGCCATTAAAGATGGTAGAATGGGGAAACTGAGGCTCTTGTGTATTGTGGGTGGGAATGTAGAAGGCATAGCTGTCACGGAGAGTAGTGTGGACACTCTCCACACTACTAAGTAAGCCTAGAACGCCACATAAGCAGCGGAAACTGCGGGCCGCAGAGATGGTGCAGTCATAACAACTCTTGTTCATTTTGCAGAGGACCCAGGTTTGATTTCTAGCATGTACAAGGTAGTTCAAAACTATCTGCAACTCTAGTCTCAGGGGATCCAGTACCCTCTTGATCTCGGCAGGCACCACACACACATGTGGTGGACATATATACATGCAGGCAAAATACATATAAAATAAATCTAATAAAATTTTCTTTTGACAAGTGAATAAACAACATGTGGTAGGTCCTTACAATGGAATGTTAATTCAGCCATTAAAAGGAAGAACTTGCTTTTTTATAGACATGGACCTGCTCTAATTCCAGTACTGTGGGCAAGTTGAGACAGAAGGATCACCTTGAATTCGTGACTAACCTCGGTTTACAAAGGGAGACACTTATCCCCCCTACCCTCCAAGGAGGGAAATCACATACTAGAACCTAGATTAACCCTGTGGTGCCATGGGGCTGAGTGCAGTAGTAAGCTTCTCCCGGAGCCCTACGCGAAGTGTCTACGAGTGGTCAGATTCTTGCTGACAGATGGTTGGATGGTGACTCCCAAGAGCAAGGGACAGTGGGGTGAGCTGAGTAGTTAACGTGGACATGTGTCTGCGAGATGGGTAGCTGTAAGAGTATGCGAGTGTTGATGATACTACGGAGGCTGTCTGTCTGTCTGTCTGTGTACGTGTGCGCTGTGCATTCACACATGCCACAGAATGTGTGGAGGTCACATGACAATTTGAGGGAGTCAGTTCTCTCCTTCCACCATGTGGATCCCAGAGTTGGAACTAGCTCGGTGACAAGTACCTTTACCATCTGCCCTTTCTGCTGAGCCATCTTGCCAGCCCCTGAACTGCACTCTTAAAAATGGTCATGAAGCGGCTGGGGAGAGATGGCTGGGTGGTTGGGAGCACTCCCAGAGTGGGTGCTCTTACAGAGGACTCGGGTTCAGTGCCCAGTACCCACAAGCTCCTGGGGGTCTGACACTTCACACAGACATGCCTGCAGGCAAAACACAATGCACATGAAATAAAAATAAATAAAATTATTTTAAAATGGTCAGGAAGGCGCTGGGAATGTAGCTCAATCAGGAAAGTGCTTCATGAACCAGTCAGGTCCTGGGTTCAGTCTCTGGCTGCAGGCATGCTCACCTGTGCACTCCACCCCCCACAGATGGTTGATTTTGGTGTCTTAAAAAGATGCTCTCCGTGTGTAGTCCTGACTGGTCTCAAATACGCTGGACTCCTCTTGCCTCTTCCCTTCAAGTGCTGGAATATTATGGTGCCTGGCTAGGATGGTAAATAGTGTTTTGTGCAATCCCAGCACTCGGGAGGCCGATCTCTGTGAGTTGAAGGCCAGCCTGATCTACAGAATGAGTTCCAGGACAGCCAGGGCCACACAGAGAAACCCTGTCTTGGAAACAAGCAAGCAAGCAAGCGAGTAGACAAACATTCAGTGTTCTTAAATGAGTAAAGGGAAACACAGGAATCTAGTCTCGCACAGCTTAGCCAGTGGACAGAGCCAGGAGTGAAACCCGGCCTTGACCCTGGAGCACTGAGTCTCCAGTCAGGCTCTTGCTTCTAGATCACTTGCTAACTATGGCTGCTCCAGAGTGATGTCTTCTAGGCAATGGTTGTGGGTCTTTAATTTACTGGTGGGATGGGCAGGTCAGACTACAGCTCAAATCTGACGGGGAGGGAGTGTGAGCGGAGCTGGGGTTCAGGAGAAGGTGGGGACAGCACCCAGGTGGGTGAGATCTGACAGTGACCTGAAGGCTGAGGGGAGGAGTTTGGATCATTTCAGCTTTTCTGGGAAGGAATCTCCTCCTTAGACTGTCTCTTAAGTATTTGTCATAGCAATGAAAACCTCCCTAACACAGCTTTATACTTTATTTCTGCATACTGGTCCACAGTAGGAATGTATCAGTTTCTTTCTCCACCTATTGAAGGGCATCACTGTTGCTTCTAGATTCAGGCAGTAATGAAGTAGCTGCTATAAATATTCATGGGCAGGTCTTCCTGCGGACATAGTTTTCAGCTCTGCTGGGTGAGTCTCTAGGAATGTGGCACTGGCTTGTATTGCTTGCCTGTTTAGCTTTGTGAGAGGCTGGCATACTGTCTTCCAGAGTGTTGCCATGCAGCTCCTGTTCAGACATTTGTGAAACTTTCTCTTTCCTCCACAACCTCAACTTCCGGATGTGGAAAGAATCAATCCTTGACTATTTTTGAAGGTAGAAAATCTCATTGTCCACTGTCAATTTTTCAAGTATTCTTCAAATTTTAAATTATCTCTTGTTTTTGTTAAAAATAGAGTACTTATTTTAAAATTTTAAGATCAAGAAGAAATGTGACTAACTTTTAAAAGTAGTAGTATTGGCTCTTTTACAGGTGAGAAAATTAAGTCACATGAAGTTAAATCAGTAGCTCAGGGTCACCCAGCTAATATGTGGTAGGCATAAGATTTGAGACATAGATAGCACTTCTTTGAGACTCAGTCTTCTTCTGTTTGGTTTTCTTGAGCCAAAGTCTCTGCGGTGGCTCGAGTAAGATTGGCCATCATAGCTCATGTATTTGATTGCTTAGTCATTAGGGAGTGGCACTACTTGAGAAGGATTAGGCCTTGTTGGAGTAGGTGTGGCCTTGTTGGAGGAAGTGTGTCATTGGGGTGGGCTTTGAGGTTTCAAAAGCACAAGTCAGGCCTCGTGTTCCTGCTGCCTGGGGATCTGGGTGTAGAACTTTCAGCTACTACTCCAGTGCCATGTCTGCCTGCGTGCAACTGTAAGCCAGCCACAAGTAAATACTTTTTTTTTTTGGTAAGAGTTGCCTTGGTCATGCTGACTCTTCACAGCAGTTCACAGTGACTAAGGCTGTCAGTCTCATGAAGCTCAGGATGGCCTTGAATTCAGCATAGCCCTGCCTCTGCCTCTCAAGTGCTTGGACTATAAATGTGGCATTACCACACCTGGCTTACAGTTTCCTGGTTATTGTCTGCTTTATATTACTATTACAGCGTTCCTGAGACAACGTAAAGGAAGAACATTTTGGTCTGGCTCTCAGTTTTAGAGGTTTCAGTCCATGAAATTCTAGAAGTTTCTGTTCATGCTGCAGACCTGTGGTGGGGCAGATGCAGGGGCAGAAGGATGTAGAGGATGGAAGCTATTCACCTCATGGCAGCTGGAAGCAGAGGGTGAGAAAGAGGCTGGGCCCCTTTTGGGGTACGCTCCCAGTGGCCTACTTACTCCAGTCAGGCCCCACCCTAAAAGGGTTCACCACTTCACAATAAGGCCTGTGGATGAGATCAGGGTCTCCATGATCTAATCCCCTTTCAAAAGCTGTGGATAGTGATGCATTGGAAATCAGGATCTCAACCAGGAGCCCAGGAAAGAAACCAGTCCAGATCTGAACCACAGTGCTGCTCCCATTCTTAGCCCAGTGTCCAAGCATTGGGACTTCCATGTTCCCCAGTCTATCTTAGCAGTGATTTTCAAGTTTCTGTGCTTAATAGAATCATTCTACAATCTCTTTAAAATTCAGAATCTTTGAAATAATATCTAGAGGTTCTGATTTGAAAGGCCTGGGAAAAGATCTGGGAACTGTATTTCAAACATGCACGTGTGTGTGTGCATATGAGTGTGTATGTGCAGGTGTGTGTGTGTGCATGTGACTGTGTATGTGCAGGTGTGTGTGTGGGTGGGTTCATGGAGACCTGAGGTCAGTGTCAGGTGTCTTGCCTTATTTCAGGAATAGGTCTTTCACTGAACCTGGAGTTCACACAGTTGGCCAGGCTAGCTGGCTAGCAATTTCTCAGGGATCCTCCTGCCTGCCTCCCCAGTCACCGGATTACAGATTCACACGGCTGTACCTGGTTTTGTATGTAGTGTTGGGAACCCAGACTCCAGACATCATATTTGTGAAGTCAGCAGTTACTTACTGGGCATCTCTCAGCCCCAGATACGTGCTTCTGAGTGGTTCTGGTGGAGAAGGTTCACAGGCCACATGGTAGAAAAGTGCTGTGGAAAATCAGCTAGAATCAGAGACTCTAAAGGAGCATGCTGGCTGCATGTTTGAGAGAGCTGCTGCGTCCTTGGCTCTTGTGTTTAGTTTGTTGGATGGAGCCAAGGAGTAACTGCCCTCTACCATCGCCGCAGTAACACAGGACTACAGTGGTTCTTCTGTTCCTTGGCGGTGGTTGACTGCATCACCAAACAGGAAGAGCAATGGTTGTGGGTTGGCATGCTAGTTGTCAAGAGGATGTTTGTATGGACTCCAGAAGGCTAATTTGAGGACATTGCAATGCCAGCTTTTTTTTTTTTAAATACGCAACATTGTATAAAAGACAAAGCCGTCATTTAAAATTTTTCCTGACTGTTCTGGTTCTCAATTTTTGCTGTCTTTAATCTATCTATACAATGTGCTGATTTTAAAACAATTTCATCTACTGTGATAAAGGTAGTAACCTTGGAGGAAAACCGGCAGGCTGTTGTGTGCGAAGTCTTGTTCTTGATAGCCAGAGTCCCTGGTAAGCGCTGGCCCTCACTGCCTGGCCTCGGACGCTATCTTAGTGCTTTCATTTTTTTAGGAAACACCTTTTCTTTTCCTCAAGGGTTGAAAGGAGTCAACTATTCAGGTGTAGTCTTTAAAATTTTTAGCGTGTGTGTGTGTGTGTGTGTGTGTGTAGCAGTTGCCCATGTGTGCACATGTGCAGACCAGAGCAGATTCTCTACCTTTCTGCACTGAGACAGAACCTCTCTCTGAACCAGAACCTCTCCACTCCTCTGATGCCGGGGTCACAGGCTTGCATAGCCGTGCCTGGATTCTAACATGGGTGCGAGGGATTTGAACTCAGTTCCTCGTGTGTACAGAGCAAGCACTCTAGCCCATTACACTATTCCCCAGCCCCTAAATGGAGACCTTTCAGAGTACCAAAGTGTGTGCTAAAGTTTGGGTTAGTGTGCTATAGTTTGGATTTCAAATATTTGCTAAAGTCTTGTATGTTGAAGGCTTTGTTTCCAGTATGGCACTTTTGAGAAATGCTGGACCTTGAAGAGATGGGGCCTAGAATGAGGAAGTGAAAAAAAAAACAAACCTAAAACTTCATCAAAAGTGTGCTCTTGAAGGGGATATTCAGATTCTTGGGTTTTTTGTTTTGTTGTTGTTGTTTTTTTTGTTTTGTTTTTGTTTTTTCTGTTCACTTGTCCAATCCTGGCCATGAAATGGTTTCTTTTTTGACCATTTGTCCCTTGCTCCAAACCCAGAAGGAACAGGGCCGAACAATTGCGGAGTAAAACCTCGGAAACTCCAGGCCAGAGTAAACGTTTCCCCTTGTAGCTGATTATCCTGGATGTTTGTCATGGTGACAGGAATATGACTAACAGAATGCTCAGATGCTAAGTGTTCCCTAGAGCTTAAGCTGTCTTATGTCTGCATATGCTGATACATGCACTGGGTAGTGACCACCCACGTCAGAATAGAGCACTTGGCACCACCTCAGAAGCTCTGCCATGCCCTTTCCCAGACAGTACCTTCCACCCTCAGATTAACCACTGCTCAGATTTCTATCCCCATGAGCTGGTTTTGTCTGTTTTGGCCTACTCTCAACCTCCTCTATTAAAAATGTTGTCTTGAGGGCTGCAGAGATGGCTCAGCAGTTGAGACTACTTGCTTCTCTTACAGAGGACCCAGGTTTGGTTCCAGTACCCACGTGGTGGGTTATAGCTATGTGCAGCTCCAGTTCCAGGGATCTGATGCCTCTTCTTTCTTCATGCACATATGTGGTGAACAGAAACAGTCAGGCACACACACATGTTCTCTCTCTCTCTCTTCTCACTCTCACTATGTATGTATGTATATATGTATGTATTAGTATGTATGTATGTATATGTATGTATTAGTATGTATGCATGTATATGTATGTATTAGTATGGATGTATGTGTGTATGTATTAGTATGTATGTATGTGTGTATGTATTAGTGTATATGTATGTTATGTATGTTATGTATCTATGTATTAGTATGTATGTATGTTATGTATGTATATGTATGTATGTATTAGTATGTATGTATGGATTAGTATGTATGTATGTCTCCCTTGTTTTTCGGACTGTCTCCACCTTTGACTGTTGTCAGTCATGCTGCTCTGAAGATCCACATGCAGGTCTTTGTGTTGACAGGCATCTTTACTTCTCTTGGATAGACACCTAGGACTTGAACTGCAACATTAAACAGACTACAGACTAAGTCTTTGAAGAACTGCCAAGCTCTGTTCCAAAATGGCTACAATGTGTCACTTTCTTAAAAATTAAGTGTTTCATTTTCTTCTTTGGGTTTCAGTAATTTATTTGTCTTATTTTAAAAGGTGAGTGCCTAGCTTCCATTTTCAGTTTGTTTTCTAAAATTGTCACATTAGCTTGTGATTTTCTAAGTGTTAGGACTACAGCTCACGAATGCTGGTGTGTGGCATTCACACACACTCCATTTTGGGTCTTTAAAAAAGTTTGACTATGAGAACTGATTTTTTCCTGTGTCTTCTTTGACCAGTAACTTATTTGCAATTAGGATCCTTAGCTGCTTCTTTCTGATTAACATAATAGTTGCACATATTATTTGGGATAAAGTTTTTTTTTGCTTTGGTTTGTTTTTAGTTTATGCTCCTTTTTTTGATATTTACTTTATCTACATTTCAAATGTTCTCCCCTTTGGAAACCCCCTATCCCGTCCCCCCTTCCTCCACCTCTATGAGGGTGCTCCCCCACCCACTCCCCCACCCACTCTAGTTTTCCCTCCCTAGCATTCCCCTACACTGGGGCATCTAACACCCAAGGGCCTCTCCTCCCCCTGATGGCTAACAAGATCCACCTCTGCCACATTTGTGGCCAGCACCATGGGCCCCTCCATGTGTATTCTCTGGTTGGTGGTCCAGTCACTGGGAGCACCCTGTATAGAATATACACTAATCAAATCAGATGATTAGCATTTCTACAGTGCTCTGCATGCACCTCAGACTCTGCTTTTCCAGGTCTCCTCTCTCAGGGTCTGTGTAGCCCAGCACAGCCTGAAACTCCTGCCTCCTGCTGGAGCCTCTTACATGGCAGATGGCAGCATCTGGCCACCCTGTTGTGTTAGAGAACACTGGACCTCCTTCCTCCTAGCTGCCCACCCACTCTCTATTCCCTTTCCCTCCCCTTTTTACTGTTTTAACGACTGTTTTTCTCTTCTACTTGATGTCCGTGCTGTTAGCTTCCACATATGAGACAGAACATGTGGTATTTGGCTTATTTCATTTAACATAATGTCCTTCTAGGATTGTTTTTTAATTTCTAAACAAATGGTTGTGCTAGAGACTGTTTTGTTTCTGAATTCTAACTTAATGGTTCTGTGGTCAGAGAATGTGGTCTTTCCATGAGAGGCAAGAAGTAAAGCAACGTGAGTGACTTAGGCAGGATTGGGTGGTATGCAATGAGGTCTAATGGGGTGCTGCTCACTGGTGTGGGTGGCTAGGAGAGAGCTCACCTCTGTGGCCATGCCTGAATCATTCGGTTCCATACTCACCGATCAGTGACAGGTCGAGTCTGAAATAAGAAGCTGCCGTTGCTGCAGTGGGCTCACAAGAGCTAGAGATAAGAGAATACCTAGGTGAGTGGATGAACGCTGGTCTAGAAAACCCGTCCTTCCCAGTCTTTTGCTCTCTGAGAAGCAGCCAGGAACAAAGCCCAGGTGGACTCTGATCTGCTTCTGTGTCTGGCCTGTGTGCTGTCTCTTGTCGGTGGATCCAGTCACCCATAGAAGCCTGTCTATTTGGGAATGTCATTTTAAGGTGGAATTTCTTTTCTTCCTGGTTTTATTAAGGCAGAGGTAACAAAAATTGTGTATATTGCCAGTGTGCTATGTCGTTCTTTTATTTAACTTTTTTTTTGTTTTGTTTTTTTGGGTTTTTTTTTTTGAGACAGGGTTTCTCTGTGTAGCCCTGGCTGTCCTGGAACTCGCTCTGTAGCCCAGGCTGCCTCGAACTCAGAAATCCACCTGCCTCTGCCTCCCAAGTGCTGGGATTAAAGGCGTGCGCCACCACCGCCCAGCTTTATTTAACTTTTTAAATAGTTACTTTAGTGTGTTGGGGATGGCACACACGTGCCATGACACATGTGAATGTCAGGACAGCCTGTGAGAGTTGGCTCTATTCTGACACCATTTAGGTTCCTGGTTTCAAACTCAGGTGGCCAAACTTGCCAGGAATCGCCTTTATCCATTAGCTGGAGGCCCACAGTGTACTGTTTTGCTATGTATATACACTGTGGGGTGGTTCCATTAAGCACACCATTACCTTATGTGTGCAGTAGTGCTTTTAAACATCTCAGCAGTAGGCTTGTATACAGTTGACTTCCTAACTGTCTTCCTCATGCTCTGCATAGGCCCTGAGCCCGTTCTTCCTGTCTGACCAACATCACTCTGTCTTCACAGAGTGAGGCTGAGGCTTTATAGATAAAGACACTTTAGGTGTCTCTCCCTCCAGTCCCTTGTGGGCAAAGTGTGTGTGTGTGTTCGTGCATTCGTGTGTGTAATGCAGAATCTAATCTAGGCCCCCACACTATATCCACTGTACATCCACCAAAAGTTAAAAAGATTTTAAACATGTACACAGTGTTTGTGCTGTACATGTGTGTGCACTGATGCACCAGTATGACTTTCAGGGAAATACCCTGAAACAAGCATTCTCATTGAACCCGAGGCTTGCTGTTTAGCTTGGCTGCCTGGCTAGTGAGCTCCTGGGATTTTCCTATCTCTGCTTCCCCAGCTCTGGGGTGTATATGCCTGTGTGGTCATTTACAGCTTTATATGTGGGTGCTGGGGACTCAAACTTGGGTTCTTATGCTTGCATAGCATGGTCTTGTCCACACTGCACTTTCTGCCAAGCTCCTAAGACTTTAAAAAGTACTTATTTTATATTTTGCGGGTGGTGTGTGTGTGTGTGTGTGTGTGTGTGTGTGTGTGTATACACGCGCGTGCGCACGTGCAATGTCTTTGGAGGCCAGAAGACAGTGTTGGTTACTCTGGAACTACAGCTATCTGTTAGCTGCCATCTGGATGCTCTCAACTGCTCCTGGGTGCTCTGCAAAAGTGACTGCTCTTACACCTCTGCACCAGTCTCCTAGATTTTTTTTTTTTTTTAACTTTTTTATTGGTTCTTTGTACGAAGACTTTGGCATCCTGCACCCCAGTCTCACTCATCTTACCCTCTCCTCCTGCCTGCCCCAACAGAGAAGCTCAGTGTGTCACAGTGTGTCCCTCAGTACACCCTTTCTCCACACTTCTTTGCTTGCAAATGTCGATCACAGTGACTCGTTGGTCTCGTTCAAGGCCTCTGGCTTCTGCTACTCTATTAATACTGGGACTTCCTCTCAGAGTCCTGTCCCCCTGTGTCATGAGATCCTGTGCCCTCCAGCAGTTCACCGATGGGGTAGATGATGGCGCTGGCCAATTCAAAGCCCTGGATCTGGGCCTGAGATGTATTGTGTCTGAGCGGGTGAGCCCTCAGGCTTTCCCATCCTCCCACCCTCCCGTGGTTTCTGAGGACAAACACTGTAGACACTGAACCATCTCCCTACCCCCTGCTTTCTTGCTTTCATTTTTAACTGTTGCATACTATGTTTGCTATAAATGTGCTTCTTCATAAAAATCAGCTTTATTTTTTGTTCAGTTTTTAGCTTTAGGGTTTTAAGTGTGACTTGTTTTCCTCTTACCGTATTGTATAAGTACCAGCTGCACATTACTGCAGACCACATTCTCCTGCAGAGCAGTTGCTCTAAACTGGCTACCGGCAGCCTGCTGTCTCCCGCAGCCTTTTTGTCTCCTGGTTTGCTGGCTTCACTCATCTTGCTGCATTCGGCTGGCAGGCCATGTGGGGGATGAGCTCATCCACACAATGACGCCCGTGGTGTTTGGGGCTTAGCTGAGGGGACTGTGACAGCTGGGGTGTCTGCAGCTCTGTCTCTGTGTGGTTTCTTTCCTCCAGGTTTCGGGTCTTAGCTTCTCCAGAGCATGGTGGTCTCAGGTTCCAAGATATGAGAGGTGGGTGTGAGGCTCTGTGGCCTTGACCCTGCACACTGCTGCGTCTGCCCTCTTCCTTTGGTCATAGGAAGTTTCTAAGATAGCCTGTAGTCACTGGTGAGCAACAGATTCCCCTTCGTGATAGGAGGAACTGTAAATTACTTTGATCTTATTTTTCTCTCTCCTATATAGGAACCAATATGCTATTTTTCTGCTTTAATATTTTGTATTTTGAATTTCTATTGGTGGTGCAGTGTCTCTTTTCTTTGGTTGTTTTATTTTGTGGTGCTGGGACGGAACCTAGGGCCAGCACTGTAATGACTACCACCTTGGTCCACTTGTCTTTTTTTTTTTTTTTTTTTTGGTTTTTCGAGACAGGGTTTCTCTGTGTAGCCCTGGCTGTCCTGGAACTCTCTCTGTAGACCAGGCTGGCCTTGAACTCAGAAATCTGCCTGTCTCTGTCTCCCAAGTGCTGGGATTAAAGGCGTGCCCCACCGCTGCCCAGTGTCTTTTTATATTGATGTTTTTCCCTCAGTCCCATCTTAATCCCCCTATCTTTGGAATTTGAAACTCAGTTCCTTTCCTGTGTAGTCTGGACATTTTCATATAAAATCTTGTCAAGACTCCACTTGATGGTTCATAACTCTCAGGGGCTTGAGGGAAGCTTGTTTGCTTTGCTGTTCATTGGCTGCTGCCACCAGTTCCTAGTCCTGTATGCTGGATCAGGATACTGTCTGTGTCATGGCTTTCCTTCAGAGTGGACCGAGGAGGTCTATGCTTACTCCTCTGGCTTCTCTCTCTACCTGGCTTAGATCTTAGGTCCTTTCTCAGGGTTTCCTCTAACAGTCATGCCCCGGTGGCAAATTATTCAGTTTCTGCTTGTCTGCAATTGTTTGACTTAATTCAAAGAAGACCAGGCAAAGAGTCCTGGGACAATAAAGAGGGACAGTAGAGGTTGAGGGGACCCTAGACTTAGGTAACCATGCACTAGCAATTCACTGTGACCTTGAGGCTCCCAGTTCCTACCTGGCCCTGTGGCTTAGCCCAGCACCCAGGCCAGCTGGAGCACTCTCCACTGTCCCTTCCCGCTATAGTCATCATGTGACTGGCCAGGTGACCCACTTGGATGAGAGTGTGTTGACTGGCCTTATCACCTGCAGAAATCAAGAGGCTCTTGGTGAGACCCACAGCCCCAGCACTGCTGTGCCAGCTGCCCTTCTGTTCTTGCTGCCAGATCTCCATGCTCTGGATTTCTGAACCCATGCTTACGGATGTTTGAATTACTAGTGTTTGGAATGCAGGAAAGGTATTGTTTCTGTTTACAGAGCTCTCATTTAGTGGACCAGTGGGGACCATTCCTTGCTAATATCCTGTAGGACTGGCATGTCCCTGACCAAGAAAATCTAAAAGCTGTCAAATGGCAACAGGAAAGTTAGCCTTGGTGCATTGGTGTTGATTACTTGCAATGACAGTAAACATGAAAGTGGCAGACACCATTTCCAGTCTGCTGCTGAGTGCCAGAACATATGGTTGAGTAACCAAGTGGTCAAATTGTTCATTGGATAATTTGTTATCATATTTGACTTCTAGCCCTTAAAACATAACGTTCCTGGTCACAGTTCATAACTCGGGATCTTATCTTTTCTCAGGAGAGTTATAGAACAGAATGTTAACCTTATGGACGATGTGTGGGAGACACAGAGAGACAATGCTTGTGTGTGTGTGTGTGTGTGGGGGTGTTCCAAGGGCAGCCTTAGGTACAGCAACAATCCAGAGCTGAGAAATCACAGCTTCTTGGCACCTGTAACTTGTCACACAGTGAGTTATTCACATAACTTCACTGTTACAAAGTGCACCCTCATTCTCAAGATAACTGTTGATTCTTTAGTATCAATATACATTTTATATACAAGTATTTTTCTAAGCTATATACAAAATGCCCTATTTTTCTTTGATTCTGAGATGTAAATATTTCTGTCCTCCGATGTCTGTGAACAGGCAGTATCTAATGGGTACGTGCCTGGGTTTTATTGACCGTGGTAAACAGAGCAGCACTCCACTCTCTCCGTAGGATATCTCCAACCTTGTTAGCTGTTTCAGGGTTTATAGTGTGTGGGGTGCGGGGGAACTAACTGTGTTTATGTGTGGAAGACAGAGCAAGATGTTCAGTGCCCTGCTGTACTTATTCACTTGAACAGGGTCTAGAGCCATGTAGGTAGCTAGTGAGCCTTAGTAATCCTCCTGCCTCAGTCCCCCACAGTGCTGGGGCTGCAGTTGTGCACAGCCACGACAGCTTCTTATATGGCTGCTAGGAATTTACACTCAGGTCCAAATACTTCTTAGCAAGTGTTCTTACCCACTAAGCCATCTTCCCAGCCTCTGCCTTATATTCTGTTTATAAAGACAGTGGTGCTTATCTGCATTTTTGCCTATATGCCTGTCTGTCCTCCATGTGCATGCTGGGTGCCTACAGAGACCAAAAGAGGGTGTCAGATCCCCTGAAGTTCCAGACATTGTGAGCTGCCAAGTGGGCTCTGGGAATTGAACCCGTGGCCGGTCTTCTACTGGTGCTCGTAACCTCTGAGCCACGTCTCCAGTCCTGTAACATGTACTCTCAACTTATTATAGTCTATCATCAAACGTATTATACCATTTCTCATATTATAGTCTCTCATCAAACGTATTATACCATTTCTCATATTATAGTCTCTCATCAAACGTATTATACCATTTCTCATATAGGAAGATAATATTTTTTTTCTGTTTTTGTTGTCTGGTTTGTTTTAGTTTTTTTGAGACAAACTCTCATTCTGTAGCTCTGACTGGCCTTGGTCTTAGGATATTTCTCTTGACTCCACCTTCTGAATGCTGTTTCCAGGTGTCTAACTAGGCTGAGAATTCATAACAATGTGCTTTTATTTTCTCTTCCCAGTCTTGTGTCCTTTTACATGTCTACTAAGCTGGTGCACCTTTTGCTTTTGGTTCCAACAGCAGCAGTAAATCTTTTCAAGAGATTTGCATCAGGACTGGAGACCCTTTGCTCACTCGGCTCCCTTTGAGCACTCGACACTCTTGGTCTAGAGAGAGATTTTCATGTGGTAGTCCACACCTGTCTGCCTGAAGATCTGCTACCAGTGAATTATTTTAAAAGTTTTTTTTTTTTTTTTCTTGGAGACAGGGTTTCTCTGTGTAGCCCTGGCTGCCCTGGAACTCACTCTGTAGACCAGGCTGGCCTCGAACTCAGAAATCCTCCTGTCTCTGCCTCCCAAGTGCTGGGATTAAAGGTGTGTGCCACCACTGCCCGGTTTCACCCTTTCTGAAAGATATTGTGCAAGGTTTGGAATTTTGTCCACTTTCTCTTTCATTTTGGACAAAAATAAAGTCCAGTTTTAGTTACCCATCCTGACTGGCAGCAGACTCCATCAACCCCATGGCGCTTTGATTTGCAGATCTTCCTTTGAAGGAGGCAGGTACCTGAGAAAGCAAGGCCTGGTCCAGGTCATGAATTTGTTGTGAATCTTCTCTGAAGCTGTGCCAACAGCAGAAACACAGGATTTCCTGCCTGCCTTCCTTACTGTTTACCCTTGGGAAAACATTTGTTTGCTCTCAAGAATTTGGACCGTACTGAAATGTACCTGCTGTCCGATAGCTAACATGCGCTGTGCTGCCAGGACTCGCTGCTGTCTTAGAAGTTATGCTCTATACAACTCATTATGTGAGCGAGCACAGAACTCAGGCCTGCCTCCATGAGGGCAGGCTTCTATGATGGAGCCAGCCGGCTTCAGGGATTTCACTGCCAGACCACTGACTGTACTTAGTTATTAGCCTTTGTTATTATCTTTTTTACAAGCACTTTTTTTTTTTTTTTTTGAAACAGGGCTTCTCTGTGAACCTTGGCTGTCCTGGACTTGCTTTGTAGACCAGGCTGGCCTTGAACTCAACAGAGACCCACCTGTCTCTACCTCCGGAGTGCTCACTTCCAGCCCTAAGGACAAATATTTTAATGATTTGTGGTAAATAAGAGTGAAGTTTAGACCCATTAGGGAAAAGTGAAAATTATAAGTGTGTTTATAGAAAATACAGCCTCAGGTGTTAAAAGCTTAACATAAACCAACTGGTTGCCTAAAACCCGGCGTTTAGAACACTCGCAGTGGCAATATTAGTAGGAAAAGGGGGGAATGAGGGAGGGCTGTGGCAACACAGTGACACGTGAGGGGCACCCTCAAAGGCCTTTTTAGCAACAAGCATTCACAGCAAGGAGTAGACACAGACCCGATGAAGAAGGACACCCTGGATAACAGCAGAAAGCAACTCTGAGTTGGAATAAAACAAGAAACAGCAAACACTACAGCCCAAATTCCCAGATCTCAAATAGCTGAATCCAGATGTTACCACCTCTCCCCACTCAGAATGAAGTGTGAGTCACACACAGGTCAGAGCTGTTCACTTTGGAACCGTTCTCCCTGGAAGTCAGGAAAGCATTATTTGTTTTCATGCCGTACCTGCTGACATGAGAACGCTGTATGGCAAATGGTTTATGAGAGCTATATGTTCAGATGGGCAGCGGAGTTGAGACTTGCTAAGTAGATCTTGAACTGGCAGGCTGTACCGCTCCTGGTGCTCAGAGCCGGGCCATTCTATGTAGCGGTTGTCAAGCTGCCCTGGCTCCTGATAACAAAGCCGGTGGTTCTCCTGCAAACCGTAAACACTTGCATTTCTGGGAAGAGTCATCAAAGGAGCCTCTCCTGCTAAGCCATCTTAAAAGTGTCCTGTCCATCCCCAATGAGAACACAAAGTGTCCACATGCAGACAGAGTGGGCATGCTCAGGTCGTGCCTCCCTTCCCTGCTTCTCTGCCTTGACTGCTTGGGATCATGCGGAAGTATTTTTCACTCTGTATCCACTGCCGTGGCATTTATGTAGGAAATGGTGAAAATGTCCGAATTGAGGAATCGCCAACTTTTGCCTGGCCACCAACCTAAACACTTTATAAAGAAATTAAGACTGTATGAGTTCAAGGCCAACATGGCTAACTTAGCAAGATTGTCTCAAAATAAATAGAGGGTTTGGAGTGTAGCTCAGTTAGCTCGGGTGTGTCTAAGGCGCCCCAGTCCCCCACAAAAAGGATCAAAGCTGGGCTAGGTATAGTTTTATGCAGAGAGCCCTAACTTCCATACCTAGCATCACAAATAAAGGGGAGAAGAGAAAAGGAGAGAAAGATTGAAAGAGACAGGCATGGCGAGGAAATTAAATCCCCGAGACTTATTTAGTGATGCCCAGAAAGCTTTACCACAATGGAGTGCTTCTCCTCTCATGGATGATGTTTTCTGAGTGGTAAGACATTCTCAGGGATGGTGACTGTAAAATAAGTTACAGGAAGTAGAGGGATGCACAAACGCACAGTCGACACAGCGAACTTGTACAACAAAAGCATGTACCAGGAGCCTAACTGCCAGCTGAGCAGTGTCTGCGGACATTGAGAGGAAGAGTTCAGAGACTCCTGAGAGGCTCCGTGTAACCGTCTCTGTTCCATATGGTGTACTGGAAACCGTGAAGTTGCAGCAGGCCTCCAGATCCGACTTCTAGGAGATGGGGGCAACATTTTGAGCCCCCAGCAGAGATCCCCGTAAGCCAGCAGCGCTTGCGGTAACCGTACTGTGGGTACTGTCCATTGCTCTTCACTGCGCTGTCTTTAGTCTGACTTCAAGCTGATGTCAGACTCAGGAGAAGCAGTGACATATCAGGTGACCACCAGGCACACCCCCATCTGTGCTGAAAACTCAGCTCACAGACAAAAGGCTTCACGCTCCTCCACAGTGAAGCTGTCATCTAGTATTCTCATGGCTAGGAAAAGAAAGTACACCTTCTGTTGAATGCCTCTTGCAGAATGGAAACACTCAAACGTTAAAGATGCAGGGTGGACACCTTTGCCTTTCTTACTTGAAGCTGGAGGAAATATTTTTCATTAGGACACCTTTACTTCTCCTAAGCCAAGAGACTCAAAGTGACAAGGCAGAGCCCAGGGTGTCAGAAGTGAGTCCAAGCTTTGTATCCACTTCCCCGGGAAAGGATGCTGCTGGGGAAGGTCTGCAGAAGTAGCGAGCCTTCCCTCAGCATCGCCTGCCATTCCACTCTTCCCGTGGCAGCTGAGCATGTGAAATGGCCTGCAGAGAGGTGCTGGGGGTGGTACCAAACAGTGGTTGCCATGTTCCTGGTGCATTCTTGGCACCCGACAACATGACAGCGTGGCAAGGTGTGGGAGTGACAGAGGAAGCGCAGCGCTTGTCCAGGAATATTGGATCATGATCTTTTATCCTTAACATTAACGCTGTTACACAACCCAGCCCTGTTGTCTCTCTAGTGTGTGGACGAGTGTCCCTGTTTCCTATGTCTGTTTCTGTCAGATACCTCAAAAGAGGTTATGACAAGAGATGCTACTAGCTGTTTAAGTCAAAAGAGGGTTTGTTTTTTTGGGGGGGAGTGTCACTCCCTTTTTATTATAGAAGTTTCCATTTTTTTTCTTTTTCTTCCTCCTTTTCCTTTTCCACCACTCCCAGAGGCAGCCTCACAGTGTAGCCTTGGTTAGCACAGAACTTGATATGAAAACCAGGCCGCTATTGAGCTTACAGAGATCCACCTGCTGTTGTCTCCTGAGTGCTGGGATTAAAGGCGTGCCCCACATACCCGGCCTAGAAATCTCAAAACTTTAAATGTAGATCTGATAACCAATTAAATAGATTCAGTAAATTTTAGCTTGCTCAACTCTTTTTCTGAAGTCTTTGAGAGTGAAATTTAGATATATTAGTCTTATACCACAAAATACTTGGGTATTAATCTCTAGAAAAGAAGGATGTTTCCTATATAACTGCAAGACCATTGTCCTACCTGACAAAAGTTATCTTTTAAAAATTACATTGCGTGCATACGTGTGTGCATGCGTGTACACGAGTGCCATGGTGCACATATGGGAGTCAGTTCTCTTCTTCTATCATGTGGCTCCTGGGGATCACACTCAGGTTTGGTTTGGCTGGAAGCACTCTACCTCTGGCCACCTCTCCAGCTCCTCTCTTTTTTAAGACAGGCAGGTTTTAGTTGGAATTCCTGGTAAGGTGAATGAGAAGCCCTTATTGTTTAGTGCCTCATTGCCTTGAAAGGATAAGACAGGCATTGTAGGAAGAGAGAAATCCAGGCGGTCCATGGAAAAGTTCCGATGGATGAGCATTGGCATCCTTAGGATGAAACCATCCAGGCGTTTACGTTACCTTTGTTCGTTCTTAGCAGCCTTCTCTTCAGGGCAGGAGGAGGAAAACTGTTTCTTAGAAAAACCATCTGCAGAAGATTGAAATCTGTAGCTCTTTCCTTCTAGACTCTTGTGTACGTATGTGGGAGATATCAGCAGAAGAAAAGCCTTAGGGGTTCCTTAGTGGCTGCTTCAGGCGGCTGATCTGGTGATAGCTCTGCAGAGAAAACGTGTGTGCTTGTTTATGCCTCATCTCTCTGGGTACTGGCACTGCTGGCTCCTTTTATGTCTCTTCTCTGACATAAAAGGCATAAAATGTTCTCTCTCTCTCTCTCTCTCTCTCTCTCTCTGTGTGTGTGTGTGTGTTGGACATGTTTCCTACTTTTGCTGATTGGTAGGAGCTAACACCTGCAACCTGAGATAGTTCAGGCTAGTGAGAACTAGGAGAGGTTCCATAGGACCTTCTGAGAGAAGCTTAGGAGCCCTGGGGTAAGAAAGCACACAGCCTTAGCTACCAGGTACTGAATAGCAGGGCAGAAGGCAGTAACATGATGAAGCTGGCATTTTGCAAGGCAGAAGGAAGACATTGCTTCCAGGAACCTTGTGAAAATCTAAATTTGTCATGATTGCCATGTGCTGAACATCTTGGATTGTTCTTGTTTACCAGATACATTGAATTGTAGACCATTATTTCTCTTTAAAAGATTCTGTCTACCTGTCTGTCTGTCTGCCTGCCTGCCTATCTATATCTATCTATCTATCTATCTATCTATCTATCTATCTATCTATCTATCTATCTTGTGTGTGTGTGTGTCTGTCTGTTTGTCTATCGAGTGACTCCAGAAGGGCCATCTAGCTCCTTGAAATCACAGTCACGGACACTTGTGAACTGCCTGACTTGGGTACTGGGATCAAATTCTCAGCAAGTGCTCTTAAGTGCTGAGCCATCTTTCCAGCCGCATTCTGTCTTCAATATCTCTTCCTTAGGGAAAATCACTCAGTCTCTCTTGGCCTCAGTTATAAAATAGAGATAATACTGGCTGTCCTCAGGTGTTTTGAGGGGCCCAGGTATTTTATAGCCCTCTGTTATTTGGAGAGCAGTAACCGCTTCCTTAGCAGTATCTTGGCATAGAAGGTTACCTAAGGGCACTGCCAAGGTACCGTCCATGTTTAGTGTGGAACGCGTAGAGGAACAAGGAAGTAGTCATGTGACAGATGCTCTGCTCCCCACCTTTCTCAGTGATGCTTTCCCTTCCCTTCCTTAGAGGACTCGTTTATTATAAATTCTGTATTCATTGTGTTCTAGTTATCTTATGACATGTATTTATATGCCTGTGATGATGAATTGTTTTCTTTTTTAAAATGATTTGTTTATTTTATGTAGATTGATGTTTTTCCTGCATGTCTGTCTATGTGAGGGTGTTGGAGACCTTTGAGCTGGAGTTAGAGTTGTTATCTACCATGTGGTGCTGCGAATTGAACCTGGGTCCTCTGGGAGAAGAGTCAGTGCTCTTAACCTTAGGGTCATCTCTCCAGCCTATTGGTGGTTAGTTTTAATAGTCAACTTGACATAATACAGAATCACCTGGAAAAGAAGTCTCAGTGAAGAATTCTCTAGAGTAGATTGGTTTGTGGTCATGGCTGTGAGGGGATTTCTTGATTGGGTTGAGGTGGGGAAGACCTCCTGTGAGGGTGGGCGGCATCATTTCATGCCCAGGCTGGGTCCTAGTGAAGAGACCAAGCTGTGCACTAGCATGGTCACACGCGCTCACTCTCTCTGCTCTTGACTATGTGTGCGTGTTCAAACTCCCATGGTGTCCCTACAACAGTGGACTGGAGTTGTGAGCCAAACACACCCTTTCTCCCTTAATACGGTTTTGTTAGGGTATTTTACCATGGCTGTGGGAACAAAAGCAAGAAAATACCTGGACAGAATATTTAATTTTTTGCTCTTGAGGCTCATGAGAGAATGTATGTAATGTCTACATAGCTGTTCTGAACTCACCTGATAGTTGCTTGTAGCAACTGGGCTTCTGTGAGAGTCCAGCACGTTTACCCAGCCTTCTGTGATGGGCATTTAACTTCTTGAATGGGTTTTAATCTATATGTGCTTCTTCAACATTCCTGCACTTCCTGCTACACTGCTGGAAAGTGTTCTGTGCATGCTTAAAGGACAGCAGCTGGGCATGGCTGGGCATCTCGATGCTGCCAGACGCACCTGAGTGCTCACTTGTGCTCCACCACAGCCAGTCTAGTGAGATTGGCATGTATTTTTATAGCTATGCCTGAGAAAGCCCCTGGTTCTACAAGGCTCGCGGTGGGGCTGAGTGTGGGCGGCCAGCACCGTGCTGCCTTTCCACTGCAGTTCTCAGTCCCCAGAGTGTAACCACTCTGACCTTTCTTACCTTTGTGTGTCTGGTTCAGTGCATGTTTCACACACGGAGCACTTCAGTGAGAGGCTAAGAAGCAGCTGAGAGTTGAGTTCAGCAGGATGGCCTTGCCCACTGTTCCCTGCTGGGTGCTGGGGGTGTTGCTGGCTGGCATCTGTGCTTAGCACTACAACCTGTAAGAGGGTACAGAGAAGTACCCCACCGTAGTAACCTCTCATCAGGGTTCTGTGGGTGGAGAAGGTCTATGATAAAGCTGGGGGGGGGGGTGTTAATCAGCATTGTGGTGGGGGGAGGTGCACAGAGGTGGTTGGTGCCCTTTAGCAGGCAGCCTCTGTAGGGTGGGTCAGAGGACGGTCAGGGGCCTCCCAACCCAGCCTCCCGCCTCCAGTCTCCAGCCTTACCAGGTTCCCCGAAGTTGTTGACCTTTCTTTCTTCTTCTTTGCAGTGCCTGAAGACCTGTCATTAGAAGAGCGAGAAGAACTTTTGGACATTCGTAGAAGAAAAAAGGAACTTATTGATGACATTGAGGTAAAACAGCCACAGCAGAGTGTTGTAGCGTTTGGATTTGTGTGGAGTACTGAATAGACGGTAGCTTCAGGAGTGTGTGGAATTGAGTCTTCAGTGTGTGTGTATCAATCAGCAGCACAGAGACAGAAGAGATGGCTTCTCCTGGCTGGCACAGCAAAGACTGTCCATCCCAGACAGCACAAGCTCTGGTAGAGACCTCAATGGGACTAGCATTCCCAGTAGTTGACATGTGGCCTCAGAGTTACAAGTGTTAGTGTAAACAGTGGCAACAGCCTGATACACACTGCCCTTTTTTCTGTGTCTATTATTCCAGGCTCTTAAGAGAGGTGCCTGCTATATCTTTGGCAGTCTGTGCCCTTGGAATGAACAGACAAGCATATTTATTGGATTCTAACTGTATACCATGTGCCTACTTGGTAAGGGCAGAATAACAAATTCAAACAAGGATGAATAAAACCAGTGGATAAACACTGCCTTCCCACAGTTGTGTACTTGACTCGGGGGCCAGGGTGGAGGGTATCCCATAGGACAGGAGATGAGTGAAGTTACAGTTTCAGAGCTGGGGATCTGAGATGCTTCAGACACCACTCAGGGGCCACCCGGGTCCGTTGGTGTGGAGCTTCCTCAGGAAAGACAGTTGTGTGGCTCTGTTTGAGACGCTTCCTAGTCATTGTCACTGCCAAAGTAAATGTTGCCTCACAGGCCACTCACTGTAGACCAGCCTTGTCTTAGACAATGGCTCCTTTCTAGGAACTTGTTTGAGTCTGAACTTGTTGGCACACACATAATAGGGTTCTGAATAAAATGTCTTTGTACTTGAGAGGTAATTGGTGGCTGTTTGGCTGTAAGGTTAGCCCTCATTCTTAGAAAATTCTGCAAACCAGAGAAGTCCTTTATCTACAGAGTAAGAGTGGATATCGTGTGGACAGTGTGGTCATGCTGCTTAATAACAGGGACCCTTCCCTGAACTCTGACTGCAGAGAGGCAGGAAGCCAGCCCATGGGGATTGAACCTTTTCTGTCCCCTCTGTTCCTGATGGGCCTTATTCTTAGGGCTTCATGCCGTTCTTTTAAAAAGAATTGTAACTAATCATCGCTTTAAAATGTTGTTATTTTAAATTTGTATATGTGTGTGAATATATGCACACAAATGCAGGTGCCCACAGAGGCCAGAGGAGTGGGATCCCCGGAGCTGGGCCTAAGTGGTCATGAGCTACCTGATGTGTGGGGGATTGAACTTAGGTTCTCTGGAAGAGGGTAGCACAGGCTCTTAACCTTCTGAGCCAGTTCTCCAGCCCTGGGGGTTTCGTCCTTTATGAAGTGACAATCTTGAGTCTGGTTGGCAAACCTGATGTCAACCTAGACATATCTAGATTTCTGCTTCCCTCAGAATGCAGGCAACCCGTGCCTGTGGTTACGTGTGATGACCACATGGTTTAGCTAAGGACCCCTGCTTGCCCGTACATGCTTTTACGTCTTTTTACTTCCTTCTTGGTTTTTCACAGTTACCTAAGAGCCTGCCTAGTTGGACCCCGTGATGTGTGTGATGAGAGGCAGAGATTGTGTGCGTATGTGTGTGTGTGTGCATGAGTGTGCATGTGCATGAGTGCGTGTGCATAAGTGTGTGCTTGCACACTTATGTTCTCTCTGCTGTGCTGCCTCTGACATTGAGTCTACCTTACTGGTACAGATGTTGGGTTTTGGCCTTGTGATGCTCATATGAGTCTTTGGAAAAGCTTGTGCCTGGAGAAGATCAGGATGTCTCTGAGCCTAGGAGTATAGGATAGTTAAGATACTCAGTTCCTTCTTTTCTGACAGAGGCTGAAATATGAAATTGCGGAAGTGATGACAGAGATTGACAACCTGACTTCAGTGGAGGAGAGGTAAAGTACTCATGATGTGTTCAGGCTCCTCCCCTCCCTCCTCCCTCTAGCCATGCTCACTCCCTACCTGGAGACTGTAATAGGTGCCAAGAGCTGGGCTGGGAAGTCAGGGCCTTTGGCCATCCTCCCTCTTGACTCCTGTGTCCTCACCAACTTTGTACGTTTCGGAATAAGCAGAGAGACTCTGAGTTAACCTTCTGGATTATGAGGGGCAGTACTCTAGAATCTTGTTTTCAGAAGGGCCCTGCTTTTCACCAGTAGCCTTTCTGAAGAAGTCTTAGTATTCGTGAAAACGCCGCACCAGCAGTGTCTCCTGTGGAGGGTGGTGGGGTCTGCAGGACACCGCTGCTTTATGTCCCAGGTTGACCTGAGATGGAAGAGGAACAGGAGGGTGTGAGTCTGCTATACTCTGTGAAATACTAATGATTTTTCAAACCTGTTTAAAACCAATAGCAAAACTACTCAGAGGAACAAGCAAATAGCCATGGGAAGGAAAAAATTCAACATGGACCCCAAAAAGGTAAGAGAATAGTTCTGGCCTTCAGCACGCAAATGGCTGACTGACTCCCATGGCCTTGGGAAAAGATGGAGTTGATGTTTCAGTTTGTTACAAGCACCCGGACCTAAAGGCCTTTCTCACGGTGTGGGGCTTGTGTGCAGGCCGGTCTCTGAGAGCTCCCGGTCCAGAAACTCTAGTCAGCCCCGGAGGGTCTGCCCACTACATTCAAGGGAATCGTTCGTTAGTCAGGCTCTGGTGGAACTGCTTAGTAGGTTTCACTTTGTGTCCCTTTTGACCTGAAAGTATTTTTATGCATTTTATGTTAATTACTGGTCCTATTCAACTATTTATAATTAAGTCCTATAAACACAGAAGCTCATTTAGTCTGCACATGGAGTTTTTGCTGGGTTAAAAAAAAAATCATTTGGTATTGTAGACTGGGCCGTGGTCCTTGCTTTAGTCAGCTTGAGCCGTTGTAACAAAATACCACACACTGAAAATCAGGCGGGTAGAGTGATGGAAGCCCAGTGCTGGAAGGTAGAAGCAGGAGGGCCAGAGGATCCGAAACTCACTGTTGTCTTGACCTACAAAGCCAGCTGGTGGCCAGCCTGGGATGTATAAAAACTGGCATGCATATAAATGAACACAGCACCCAGGCTGGAGCCGTAAACCACAGACATTTTCTTCTCACGGTTCTCTGGCCTGCAGGTCTGAGCCCATGGGTACTCATATGTTTGCTAATTGGTGGGGTCTCTTTTCTCAGTGCAGATGGCTCTTCCTTTCTGAATCTTCATGTGATGAGACTGTGGAACAAGCTGAGTTTAGAGCTCCTCTTCTTAGGCAGCCCTGACCCTGGCACCTCGTCCAAATGAGCTTGCCTTACCCTTGATTACACCATGGTCTCTGCCTGTATTGGCCGTTGCAGGTTTGGGCCTCAATGTGTGACTCTTGAGGGACACACACATTTAGTACCTAGACACAACAGATAATCTCACTTTGTAGCTCAGAACACTATTTATACTGGTGTCTTACGGCACCATGTCACCTCGTGACAGCACAAGGAAATGCCAGAGTGACTAGTCTCAGGTAGGAGGGACTGTCAGCCTCTGAGCAATGACACTTTAATCAAGGCGCTTTGGTTTTTTTGTTCAGTGGGCTGGAGTCTAGAAGAAGCACTGGGGTTTAAAAATAAGTCAGGAAAGGTTTGATTAGATCAAGGAAGTCTGGAGCTGAGTTACCAGAGAATGCTGTGTCAGGCACAGCAGCGAAACAGGGTCTTCTAAGGTTTAAGGGAGAAATGATTTAAAACTGAGAGCCCTGTCCAGACTGGGCCAATTGAAGAAAAGCAGGGGCTCATGAAGTCAGTCACTAAGACCTTGTCTTATTACTCATTGAGGAACTGAGTAAATATACCTAAAAACAAGGAACACCCAGAGTACAGAAGGTGCACAGAGCCAGGGGTGCTGGCTCATGTTTGTAATCTCAGTACTGGGGAGGCTGAGGCAGGAGGATCATAAAGTTCAGGATCAGCCTGGACACAGAGTATGACACTGTCTCCTAAAACAGCCACAGAAAAAGATGTGAAAAGAAACCAATAAAACCCAAGTCTAAACAAGAAAAGGTTATATGAAAAACGTGTTTTAGGAATCCCAGGTTCACTCAGTCTATTGTCTAAGAAAGGAGGGAAGAGGACACAGACAGCTGAGGTGTTCTAGGTATCGATGGGTACAGACTTAACTGTCAAGATTTTGGGTTGCCATTAAAAATAGGGACGAAATATTTATAAGTTACCAGAGAAGGTAAAATTAAGAAGGTATGATCATGGCAGCTGTGGTGGCCTGGGCTGCATAGTAGGATCTTTTCACAAACCCCTTCTTCCGAAAACCCAAAAAATCTACTGTTGTGGGAAATATTAAAAAAGTGACCTGGCACGTTCCTGTGCTCAGGCCGGCAACCGGTGGGCCACAGCAGGTCTCCCGCCTAGTGATCTCACTCTCTCAGCCTGCCAACTCTCCGGAGCTGAGTCCCTTGGTGAATCTCTGCCACCAGGCCCACACAGTAACTGCCTGCCCCACGGTCAGCCATCTCAACACCCAATTAACCTGGTAGAATTAAAACTCTTAAGCATATTGTTAACCAATCAGATTTATGTATCAATAAAAACACAGTTTACAAGATGCCAATACAATAATTTCAGAGCCAGTTGATAATGATAAAAGCTGCCCACCTAGATGAGACAACTTATTCCAGACTTCTAACCTTTATGATAACATCACCATAGGTGGCGCTACGCCAGTTCCTGCCGCTGCCATCTTTCTTTCTTTACCTCCCAAGACATTCTCCCTCTGCTACTCTTAGCTCCGCCTCCCTGTTCCATGTCCAGTCGCAGGGCTCCTGTTGTCCTAATTGGGCAGGGAAAATCCTGCAACAATCTACCATCTAAGAGATGAGAGAAGTAAGTTCTAACAGAAACTAGACTTGACTGAATTACCTAGATTAAAAGTAAATGCCAGCAGGGACTGGAAAGATGGCCCTGTGAGTTCAAGGCTTACAGATTGGAGACCCAGTACTCACATGGTGGCTCCCATCCACTATGACTCCAGTTCCAGAGAACTTGAAGCCCTTTCTGGCCTTTGTGTGCATGTGGTTGCACAGACATACATGGAGGCAAAGCACATCTGCACATAAGGACACACACCAGCACCTCTCAGTTGACATCCTTAGAAGAAGGCTGAAGTGAACAGATAACAAGAGGCGCTGGGGCGAAGGCTGAGCGTGCTCTCCCATTTCTGCTGTTGACTTTTTTTAATATTAATTTTTCTGCTGGGTGTGTTAGCACAGGCCTTTATCCCAGTACTCAGGAGGCAGAGGCAAGAGGCAGATGCAGACAGATCACTTCAAGGTCATCCTGATCCACAAAGTGAGTTCCAGACCAGCCAGGGATACACAGTGAAACCCTGTCTTTTTTTTTTTTTTTTTTTTACTAATGAGACATTTGATTTCTTTTAGAAGTAATTGTTTAATGTCTAGTACCCTATACCATCTGTAACAAATTACCAAAAACTAGATGACTTAAGACACAGAAATATATCCTTGTACAGGAGATGAGGAGTCCAGACTGAAGTCCATTTCAAACTTGGATGGAAAGTCTGTCAGGCCTCTGTCCTGGCTGCAGGTGATTGACAGTGGGTGTGCCTTAGCCGTGCACATATCCTCCAGCCTCCGTGCCTTCTCTTCTGTGCCCCTTTCTTCTCACTGTGCAGTCCAGGCTGGCCTAGGACTCAGATTGTTCTGCCTTAGCCTCTGAAGTGCTAAGATTGCAGGTATGTGCCACCACACCTGGCTCAACTGCTCTTTTAAGGACATTCATCACTGAACTCAAAGCAGTCTTGCTCCCGTGTCCTCTGCTTCCTGTGTCTCGTCCCATGAGCCCTTTCTTACACCTGCTTGCTTGGCCTCTGGCTTTTGACTCTGCTTGTGCTTAGTCTGCGTCAGACATTTCATCACTGAGCAAAGTTTAAAGGAAAAAGAGTAGAATGGCCCCGTGGTTTTAGAGTTTCAGCCAGGGTCATCTGGATGCCTTGGGCCTAAGGAAAGGCAGAACATAATGTGGTGGCAGGTGTGGCAGAGGCCCTTTGCTCACGGCAACAGGAAGCAGAGAAAAGCAGCAGGAAGGGCCCAGATAGACCCACCAAAGACATGCCTCCATCAGCCTACTCCTGCAACCAGACCCCGTCCTCCTGTCAACCATGAAGGATCCTAACATTAATGAGGTCAGAACCCTCAAAATCTAGTCTAGTCCAATCTAATCATGTCTGGGGACACACAGACACCCAGAGGTGTCCTTCACTGACCTAGGTGTCTCTCAATCCAGTCAAGTTGACAAGATTAACCATCATAGGTCTCTGCCTTGAGCCTCCCAGCAGCCTCCTGTTTCCCATGGTTAGGGTTCGTGTCTCTTGCAGAGGGAACCCTTTACTACGATCCTCCTTGTGTTCCTTCTGTGACATAAGCCAGAAATGACCTTGTTCTGACCGTTTGGCTTTCTCACGTCTCCCCCAAACAGTTGTATGGATTCCTTTTCTTGCTGCTGTGACAAAATGCCTGACAGAATAGACCTCAGGAAGGAAGATTCACGTGGGCTCATAGGTCAAGGGTTAGCCCATCGTGGAAAGGCGTGGCTGCCAAAGTTCGCACTGCATCCACAGTCACGAGACGCGAGTGCTGGCGCTCAGCTAACCTCCTTTTTATTCAGTCCAGGAACCAGCCCATGGAAGGGGTACCATCCACATTCAAGATGGGGCCTTCCCCTCAGTTCAAAGTTTCTTGACACTCCCTCACAGACAAGCTTCTCTAGGTGATTCTAAGTGCTGTTAGGTCGACAGTCAAGATCAGCTGTTAGAGTGACCTAGTTCTTTGGGTGGATGGAGGCTCAGGGTAGGTCCTGGACATCTATCTAGACAGTGTGTTCCACAAAGTCTCTGACCTGGAAGAGGCCTGGGGTTCCAGGGTCTGGCACTCAGTCTTGAGACCACAAACCCTGGAGCCCCAGGACAGGTAGGAGGGGAGAAAAAGCCAGAGGGCAAAGATGCTAAAACCTCTTAAGGGTCCTGGGACTCTCTGTGTCTGCCTAGGGGGTCATCGGGCTCTTTGAGGGGGGTGACTACAAACTCAACCTCTGCTATCATAGTGTCAGTGAAAGGAGTCTCCAGGAACCAGGCCCAGACCCACTTTAGACGACTTCCAGAATCCTGGGTGCTTTCAGATGCCTTCCTCCCCGCCCTTGGCAGATTTCAGAGTATCAAGACTTACCAGTTTACACTTACTGTTATGTTAGTCTTAGAAATCCTAATGTTCTTAGCAAGGGTTCTAGACTGCTGGAGTATTGACCTTTGACCCTGAGGTGTTAGACAGTAAACTCCTGCCCAATGCCCTGTGGTTATTAGTTCCTCCCTTGCCAAGGGTATCCCTGCACTGTGTCCTCCTGCTGGCTGCTGGCTGCTGGCTCCTGGCTCACCATCACTAAGTACTTCTAATTCTCCTCACCCGGATGGTTGGAGAACATGGCACACAAAGCAGCAGTGAGCTTGGGTTTTAGCCCATCGTCCAGCGCAGATGTGTTCTTAAGGCCAAAGCAGAGTGTGCAGAGTGTGTGTGGCTTTCACAGTAGCACCCAGGTGACATGCTCTCTCCCATTCCTACCAGAAACACACAAGAGTTAACTTAGGACTGTAGAATTTAAACGGCACGTTACATGGCCCACAAAGTTTAAATGTAAGTCTTGAAGCCTCCTGACAAATTAAGAAACAAAAACCCTCAACCCAGAACAAACTGTACTTGCAGAACATTGTAGGCCACCTTTCTGGGGCCACTGTTTCTCAAATCCATTCCCCCAGGTATCCCACACTATCACCAAAATTAGGTTTTCTTTTTTTAAACCATGCATAAGCAGAATGAAAATATACCTGCCTGGGGATGGGGAGATGGTTTCAGTGGATATGGAGCTTACTGTGCAAGCTTGAGGACCAGAGATTGATCCTCCAAACCCACACAAACCACAATAACCACAGGGCATTGGGCAGGCCTTTACTGTCTAACACCTCAGGGTCAAAGGTCAATACTCCAGCAGTCTAGAACCCTTGCTAAGAACATTAGGATTCCTAAGACTAACAGTAAGTGTAAACTGGGAAGTCTTGCTACTCTGAAATCTGCCAAGGGCGGGGCGTAGGCATAGTGGCCCCACACTTGAGTGGCAGAGACAGAAAGCCCTGGGTCAAGGAAGCTAAATAGATGGACTAGAATTGGTAGCTCTAGGTTCAATGGGAGACCCCGCCTCAATCAATTACAAATGGAGCACAGTCAAGGAAGACATGACAGCAGCCTAGGACCTCGGTGCATGAGCACATACGTACATGTGTGCATGCACACATCTGCCCTGTATTTGCACACGCGTGCTCTTGTGCTGTCTTTCGCTGGGCCCCAGGTCTATGAGCCTCTCGTTCACTTTGTTCTTTCCACCCAGTAGCAATCTTCCATCTATCTTTAGCTTTTCTCTTACTGGTTGTTGCTGTCTGAAGTTTTTGGAAATGCTAAATACGACTGCCAGATGGACCGTGGGTGTGTGAGGAAGCCACAGCAGGCTTAGGCCTGGGAGTTTCAGCAGGAAAAGCCTCTCCGAATTTGTAGAAACACTTCTTGGCACTTGGATAACAGAATTCTGTGTGCTCTCCCCAGCCTGGTATAAGGTAGCTTGGTATAAACTAGCTCTCAAGTTGTGCAAAGGAAAGGTGAAGGTTTGCTATTGTGGGTCCTGGAAGTCCCGAGAGGTGGTGTAGTGCAGCTGATTTAGGCCCGGGACGACCCATTCTCAAAACCGCCAGCTGTGCTTTGCAGGTTCTTCAAGCAGGCATGTGTTTGGTTGGTGTAAGCTCAGTGGTAGTGTGCCAGGTAACATGTTTTTTTGCTTCAGGTAACAGATAACCCCCCTCCCCAATTGGTTACACAGTAGAATTTATTTTCTCATATAGTTGCTATGGCAGTAAGTGTCTTCCAGGTGACAGGAGCAAGATGCTTATCTCAGTCTTTCCCTCACATGAGGGATGCTGTGGTGCTGGTCATGGCATAGACTTCAGAGCAGAAAGAGGAAAGGCAGTAGAAGACATCCTCCAGGCTTCCATTTATGTCAGCTTGCCCAGGCCTGTGTCATAAGGTTATTTGTATGGGGGCGGGGGCTGTACAGCAGTTCTTTGGGGGTAAGATTGCAGAATAGAAGGGTTGAGTTGGGTCAGAGTGGGAAGATCAGAAAACAGCACAGCCACACAAGCCTGGATTCCATCCCCAGGGTCCGATTCTGAAGGCCGTCCTCTGATTTCCACACGTGCACTGTAGCACGTGCACATCACTCACACACAGTACACACACAATCACGTAATAAGGAGGGCTGGCCAGGTGACTCATCATGTAAAGTTACCACCAAGCCCAAAGACCTGGGTTCCATCCCCAGGACACCAAGGTAGAAGGACAGATCCAGTCCATGGCAAGTTGTCCTCTGATTATGGCCAGTGCATGGGCTCACACACATAAATAAATATAATTTAAATTTTTAATAAGTTAATTATTTTTTAAAAGGTGAGGAAGGGCTGCTGGAGAGATGGCTCAACTGCTCTTCCCAAGCACTGAGATCAATTCCCAGCACCCACATGGTAGCTCAAACCTTCAGTAACTCCAGTCTCAGAGGATCTGACTCCACCTTCTAGCCTCTTCATGTGCTAGGCATGCATGTAGTACACAGACATGCATGCAGGCAAAACAGTTACATACATAAAATAGAAATACAAGGTTTTTAAGAGAGTGGTGGTGAGGGGCGGATCTCTCAGCACAGTGAGGTTCTGTGTGGCAGGGGCGAGATGTTTCCCCTAAGCTTTACAAATCTGATGATGCTTTTTAACTGCTTGTGTAATGCCTGGCAAACACAGTGGCTCTTTCTTGAATGGATGAAACACACTATGGTATTTTGGAAACCAGACCATGTGGGTTCCATAGGTCTCTGGCATTTTCACTGTGTCTAAACCTATCAGGTTACTGCACAAGGCATGTTTCCAACTTTGAGAATGGATCCTGAGCGGCCCTCCTGACCTGCATGTTCCATTCCACTTTGTTCCTCAGGGCATTCAGTTCCTAATTGAGAATGACCTGCTGCAGAGCTCCCCAGAGGATGTCGCCCAGTTTCTGTACAAAGGAGAGGGCCTGAACAAGACTGTCATCGGGGACTACCTGGGTGAGAGGTAAGCTGAGGAGACCCTCAAGCCCCTGAGCTGCAGGCTGTAGGACAGAGGTGCTGACCCCAGGCTGCAGGGGGGCGAGTTAGGACAGGGATTGGGACACCAGGAGAATTGGAATCTTACAGCACCAAATGTTAAAGTGGACCAAAGACTGACTTAGGAGAAAGCATAGGGGTGAACATGATGATCTGGACCTCACAGGGCTTCTTAGATACGCAGCAGAAGCACACACGGCAGAAGAAAGAGTTGGGCAACTGAGTCAGGTAGGTCTGTGCCCCATTGGAGCCCTTCTCTGTCACTGGTGTCATCCATTCCCTCCTGACCTGCCAAAGCAGTGCACCTTCTGCAGGTTGGCCCACAGATATTCTAGTCTTCTCAGGGGTCTCTCCCCTGTCACCTGTACATTACCCCCCCCCACTGGTCACACACACCTGTACATCATACCCCCCCCCCTGCTGGTCACACACACCTGGACACACCTGGACATCATTTCCCCCCTGCTGTTCACACACACCTGGACACACCTGGACATCATTTCCCCCCTGCTGGTCACACACCTGGACACCTCTCCCCTGCTGGTCACACACACTTGGACACACCTGGACACACCTGGACATCATCCCCCTCCCCTGCTGGTCACACACACCTGGACACCCCTCCCCTGCTGGCCACACACACCTGTACACACCTGTACATCAGTCCCCCCCTGCTGGTCACACACACCTGGACATACCTGTACATCATTCCCCCCCCATCCCCCCCTGCTGGTCACATACACCTGGACACACCTGGACATCATCCCCCTCCGCCCCCCAGTCACACACACCTGGACATCATCCCATCCCCCGCTGGTCACACACACCTGGACACACCTGGACATCCCTCCCCTGCTGTTCTTAACACAATTAAGGTAAATATAAAAGTAGTCCAGAAGATGATAGAATGGGACTGAGAATCGAAAAATAAACACCCGTGTTCAGACACCTGCGTGAGGGAAGAATGACCCCAGCAGGTGACGTCAGGTGACATCTGTGAGTGACAACATCGGCTTTCACTAATTAGGAAGGTAAGAGGGGTCCAAGACACACATGTGAAGCTTTAAAGCCTAGGAAGAACCAGGGCAAGTCATCATAAGCCTGTTCTTGCAAGAGCTTTTTAGGTCTAATGCCCAAAGCTTGATTAAAGAAATTTAGATGTTTATTTTTTTTGTATGTGTTTGAGGATTTCGTGCTGTTGTACTTTGACTGATCACAGGATAACCTGTGCAGGTTGTTCTCTTTCCCCACATGGGTTCTGGGATCAAGCTCTGCTTCAGACAATACTACTAAGAAAGAGGGAAGAAAAAGAAAAGAGGAAAGCCAGGCAGTGGTGGCGCACGCCTTTAATCCCAGCACTCGGGAGGCAGAGGCAGGTGGATTTCTGAGTTCGAGGCCAGCCTGGTCTACAGAGTGAGTTCCAGGACAGCCTGGGCTACACAGAGAAACCCTGTCTTGAAGAACCAGAAAGAGAGGTGGGGGCAGCTCCCCTGACAAACAGCATTTGAAAATCTTACTTGACTGCTAAGGATACAGCTGGAGATATAAAGAAGTCTTGCCATTTGCCCTACGCCAATCCCAAACCCTAATGCTGTAGGATGGGAATCTGCCCTTAACACTGCCTCTGGGTCCACCACTCCCTGAGGTTCTGGTGACTGCTGTGGTTACAGGCTTTGTCCTTAGCTGTGACCCTAACCTGGCTGCCACTGTGGTCCTTCCTTCCACACTGAGCAGCAATAGGGCAAGTGTGTATGGACACACACCTGGCCCAAGTGTGCCTGACACAAAGCCACTTTGCCAGTCCAGTGGCTCATCTGACAAGTGTGTTGCAAGATTGGGGACTGAAGCCAGCCTCTGCCATCTGCAGGAACAGGTTTGCATGCCTCCTGGGAAGGTCTCATCATGCCCCCTTCTGGGGACACAGGCTAAGGAACCATCAAGGGCCCTGGAGATAACACTGCCACGCTTCCCCACCAGGGCTTTGTTTCTGTGTTCCCTTCTTTGAACTTGAAACCTCCACCTGGGGAGAGGTGTCCTGTGGGCAGACAGCACTAAACTATGACCACTGCTTAAGACATGCCTAGTGTTTGTGTGCTACAGACTGGGTTTTCTGCCAGGTCTGGTCTAATCCCTGTGTCCCTTGAAGCTGTAGGTATTTGACCCTCATGGTGGGTACCAGTCCTGAGATAGGGCAGGTGAACCCTGGTGCTGTGCTGCTAGGGATGTCTTCAGAGCACATGGTGAGCACACCTGTGCCAGGATTTGAACTAAACTCCCATGAAACACACAGATACTTCGTTTTTCTTTCTAGTTCTATTTAAATGTTAAAAAGGCTTTAATTGTATTTTCATGTTTAACTTTTAAAAACTAATATGATTGCACTTATGGTTTGTGCTGGTAATCCTGGAACTCATAAGGCCGAGGCAGGAGGATTCCAGTGCATTCTTTAGGTTATAGTTCCTAGGTTATAGAGTTTCATGCCAGTCCAGGTTACAGAATGGGACCTGATCTCACCCCCTCCAAAACCAAAACCAATCAACCCCTAATACGATGTCTTTCCCCCTAGATTTTCCTGGTCTAGTGCATTTGGTGATTATGGCCTGGTTGTTGCTTCATTTGCTTTATGCTCAAAAACCCCACTTATGAAGCAGAGCTTATAACAGGGCCTTGCTCAGGGACATTTTGAAGGGTCCGGGATATATATAGAGATCCTGGGCCTCACAACTTGTCCTATGTAGAGCTGGCCTGAAGAGGAATTGAGGGTTTATGGTGGACTCCTTTCCAACTCCTGTCTATTAGGAAATAGTGTCCAGAGAGCCTCTCGGAGTCCTTTGCATCAAACCTGAAAACTGGGAGCATGGGTAGACGCCCATAAATCTCAGCCCTTGGGAGGTGGAGACAGAGGATCCTGAGTTCCAGGCCTTCTCCAGTCTAGTGAGAGACTCTGTCTCAAGAGAACAAAACAATAGAAACTCTGAAAATAAATTTATGATGAAGAACGTGGTTGCCTGTGGTCAGCTATTGTTACCTGTAAGGCCTGGAACTCGGATGTAATGTATTCACCTTGTGTATGCTCTTTCCTAGGGATGATTTTAATATCAAAGTTCTTCAGGCTTTTGTTGAGCTGCATGAGTTTGCTGATCTCAACCTTGTCCAGGCCTTAAGGTGAGTGCTTGCCTCACAGCATGAGTAGACAGATGGGAAAGCCATTGAATGGCTCCAGGTGACTCTGATGAACCCCGCTGTAGTTCTTTAGTTCTGGCATCTCAGCCTCTATGCCCTCTCCGATGTGACACTTAGCAGCCCTAGGCAGAAACCAGACTCGCTCAGGGATGGATGGCACGTTTGCCTCTCTGTGGCCACTGTTTCGGCCCCTTCTCAGTCTCTTTGCCGTCCTTCATTCTGGGTTCCCTGCACTTGCTCTTACCATGTCTGTTGCTCTAACACAATGCCCTGATTAAAAAGTGCCTTAAGGAAGGGTTTGTTTTGGTTCAGTTTGAGGGTGCAGTCTGTCATGATGGGGAATCCATAGCAGCTGCCTAAGGTGCATGTATAGACAAGAAAGGATGTTGGCAGGCTTGCAGAAAGGAAGCTGAGGTAAGGTCCTCTCCCTACAGCTTTATTTGAAGAATTAGAGGCTCCCAGCTACGGTGCTGCCTTGAAGCAGCAGAACCACTGTGCGTGGTAGGGGCCCAAGAGCAGAGAGCCAGATCCTTCTGCTCTAAGGATAGAGAGCGGTTTCTTGTCCTTGCAGGTTTTGTGGCGATGGGAGGTAGGAGGGATCAGTTCTGGTCCATGGACAATGCCATCCACATTCAGAACGGGTTTTCCTCATTTAAACTTATTTCTGTTAACACTGTCATTGAGAGACCCACAGGTGTGTCCCCACAGTGATTCTCTATCCAGTCAAGTTGACAGTGGAGGTTAACCGTCACAGTGTACGTGTGCTTTGCTTCCTGTGCCATGCTTGGTACAGCCTCAGTGTCTCCTGGGCCTGTTGTCACTAGAGTTGGCCTCAGGCCCCAAGCTGTATGCCAAGGAGGATACAGATTGAACTATCAGATGTCATCCTGTGGCTTCTGACATGCAAGTGAAGGAGGCTGACCCTCAGCATCCAGTGCTGTTTTGGTGTCCATAGCACGTTCTTCAGATGCTCAGTCTTGCGCAGTTGGTGTCTTGTTCTGTGAATGCATTGCATTTGGACTGTGACTTCGACCTGGTGTACCAGCTGGTATAGGAAGAGGCAACAGGACTGTCCTGGTGGGGTCACCGCCTGCTCCAGGCTAAGCACACATAGCTGGTCTTGTGTATCTTCATACTTCTCCTCCTGCCTCTGGGGTTGTTTACATGGCCTTTCTTCAGCCATAGACTGGAATGTTGGCAGCTTTTGGTTGTAGCCCTTGGGATGCTGCTCAGCAGCTCAGCCTGGGCTGAAAAGCTTCCTGTCAGAAACTACAGGAGTGTCAGAGACCTGGGTCACTGATTTTAGGTCCTGTTGGCTCAGACTTGTCTTAGGTAGGGTTTTACTTCTGTGAGCAGACACTGTGACCAAGGCAACTCTTATAAGGACAACATTGAATTGGGGCTGGCTTACAGGTTCAGAGGTTCTATCCATTATCATCAAGGCGGAAGCATGGCAGCGTCCAGGCAGGCATGGTGCAGGAGGAGCTGAGAGTTCTACATCTTCATCTGAAGGCTGCTAGTGGAAGACTGGCTTCCAGGCAGCTAGGATGAGGGTCTTATAGCCCAACCCACAGTGACACACCCACTCCAACAGGGCCACACCTCCTAACAGTACCACTCCCTGGGGGAGGATGGCAGGTATTGCTAATGCCTGTTGCACTGTTGAGAGAAGCTACTTCCTGTGGGAATTAAGTGTGAAGCTGGGTAAGAGGCTGTCAGGGGGATGGGGAGGCTATCCTCAGAATCAAGGATGGAGCAAGCCCCAGGAACCAGGGATACAGGCCCTATGTCGGTGGATGCTGCTGCCTTGTAGTCTGAAGAACTGCTGTAAGAATTTTGACCTTTGTTGCAGGGGGCAGAGATGTGCCACTGGCCTCCAGGGTTGAGGGGCAGGGAGAGCATGTTGGTGGCATTTTGTGACTGTATAGAGCAGAGTGGGCCTGGCTCCACTGGCTGGCTTGAAAGTGAGCAGGCATAAGTATGTCATGATTGTAGCTGCTCCTTGGCTATTTTACAGGCTCTTCTTTCTTCCATCCTCTCTACCCCCTGACACTAGATAGAAGAGAAACAGGGTAGAGAGGAAAGAAATGAGATCTCTGAATAAAGTCAAGGGCCAGAAAGTTGGTGACGTTATTGTTGGATTACTTCCTGCTGATAACACCATCAAATTCCTTGGGACAAGTTTGATCTTTGCTGTCAGGATATCATCTAGTTTCAGTTTCTTCTTCT
>JADRCH010007274.1:698639-728668 GCA_019843965.1 Rhynchomys soricoides
CTTCTTCTTCTTCTTCTTCTTCTTCTTCTTCTTCTTCTTCTTCTTCTTCTTCTTCTTCTTCTTCTTCTTCTTCTTCTTCTTCCTCCTCCTCCTCCTCCTCCTCCTCCTCCTCCTCCTCCTCTTTCTTTTCTGCTTCCTGTTCCTCTTCCTCTTCATCCCTTCTTCCTCTTCCTCTTCTCCTCCTCTTTCTTTTCCTCCTCCTCCCTTGTTTCTTCTTTGTACACAACTACTTAACAACACCGACCAACAACCCTCCATGCCTTTTGGGGCCCTAGCATTTATATACATTCTAAAAAGTCCCCAGAATTCCAAATGGTAACACAATCACAGAAACTATCTGCAGTTGGCAAAATCGCCTCTGCCAGAATACAAGGCAAATCGTAGTCAACTGCTGGGGCCAATCTGTAGTAGCCCCAAATTCCCACACCTGGGATTAAAATTAAAGCACATTCCTATTTCTGTGTTTTGTAAAGAAAACAAAATTCTCACTACAGCTGCTTTGAGCCAGGCTCTGGCTGGGTGAGGGGCTGATTTCAGCAGGAATCCCTCCTCGGTGGGGGCATTGGCTGCAGTGGCAAGTAGGAGGGAATGGTCACTAGGCCCAGAGGAAACCGTCCTGTTTAACCAGCCCAGGTGGGAGGAAGAGCCCAGAGAGAGACAGGTCCTTCTTCCTGGTATCATTGTGTAGCCATGTCTCAAGACCCAAAGCAGTCCAGAAGTTTTTCTCCAACCTGTAGATCTGACTTGCCTTCTCATCTTCATTCTGAGCCATTGTTGCATGGCTATCCCTGGGTATGAACCTCACTGGCCAGGGAGACCGTAAAGGGTAGGACAGCCTTAAGACCTTGTCCGAAGTACTTCAAGCAGACAGGTGGGAAGTGCTCCTGGGTGCCGTGCAGCCTAAGAAAGTGAAGCAAGGAGTTGGAGACATCAGGCTGGAACTCCAGTGTCACATAGGGTATCCAGAGGAGGCCTTACTAGGAGAGGGACTTCTCAGGACAGCAGTGTTTCTATTCTCAGAACTGGTCCATAGAGTCAGGAGTGGCACCACACACTGTGACTGTGGTCTGGGAGGTGTGAGTGGGCACTGGCTGTTGACTGACCTTTCCTTGTAGTGAGAGGTCCGGAGAGGACAGGACCCTTGATCCTGTCAGAACTGTGACAGCTGTGGGATTAAAGCAGGCCCTGGTGACCATCTGGTACATATAGGAGATGGTGACATGAGGGACAATGTGTTGGGATCCTGGACAGGTTTAAGGTGTCGTCTGCAGCAGATCTGGAAGAATTGATCATAGCTACACAAAAGGGAGCAGTCAGCAGTCTTCAGTTGTTGGATAGGAGGAAACCAGCTGCCCTCATGGGAGTTCTGACTGAGCAGGCCATGCTCTTGCTGTGGTGTGGGGCAAGAACTGTTCGGTCCCTGGCCAGCTCTGTCCTCCAAGGGTCACTCAGTGAAGCATCCTGTCTTTGCAGGCAGTTCCTGTGGAGCTTCAGACTTCCCGGAGAGGCGCAGAAGATCGACCGCATGATGGAGGCCTTCGCTTCCCGATACTGCCTGTGCAACCCTGGGGTCTTCCAGTCAACAGGTCAGCAGCTGCCACATCCCTCCCCGTAGCTCCCCATCACCCTGACTGCCTCTGTAGGGGACCATCCCTCAATGTGGGCAGGCTGTCCTGCCAGGGACGCCAGTGAGCCCCAGCCCCCTCCCCGTGTGGGACGCCAGTGAGCCCCCCCCCATGTGGGACACCAGTGAGCCCCAGCTCCCCCATGTGGGACACTAGTGAGCCCCAGCCCCCTCCCCCCATGTGGGACACCAGTGAGCCCCAGGCCCCTCCCCCCATGTGGGACACCAGTGAGCCCCAGCCCCCCCATGTGGGACACCAGTGAGCCCCAGCTCCCCCATGTGGGACATCAGTGAGGCCCCCCCCCCATGTGGGATACCAGTGACCCCTGGCTGTTGCAGACACGTGCTACGTGCTCTCCTTCGCCATCATCATGCTCAACACCAGCTTGCACAACCACAACGTGCGCGACAAGCCCACCGCCGAGCGCTTCATCACCATGAACAGAGGCATCAATGAGGGTGGGGACCTTCCTGAGGAGCTGCTGAGGGTGAGTCCACAGGCAGCTTCCCGGCCGTGTGTCTGTCCTAGTTTGATTTCTGTTGCTGTGATAAACACCCCGACGAATGCAGCTTTAAGGGAGAGAAGCTTTATTCAGCCTACACAGTTTGGGCTTACATACAGGCCATCACTGTGGGGAGGTCAGGGCAGGTCCCTGAAGCACCTAGTCAGGTCCTGTAAAGAGCCAGAGGGGAGGGGTAGTGCCTGCGGGCCTGCTCGCCTCCCGCTTGCTCTCTGTGCTGTGGGTGTACTGTGGGAGCCAGCACCAAGCTGCGACGAGGCTAGCTCTTCCCTCCTCACAGGCAGCCTGATGTAGGCAGTCCCTCACTAATACTTAGTTCTCAGGTGATTCTAGGTTGTGTCCTGCTGACAACTAAGATGAGCCAGCATGGCCTCCATCCTTGCTGTCTTTCATGGGGTTTCCCTACTCGTGTGTATGTGGGAGGGCGGGAGCTCAGTGTTGGGGTCCCCCTCAGTCGTACCTCTGCTGTATTTTACTCTTATTACTGTCGTTTGTAGTGGACGTGTGTGCTGTGGGGGGGTGGCATGTGGAGTTGGCTCTCCTTCTGTGTGTGAGTTGTGCAGATGGAACTTGGGTTGCCAGGTTGTGTGCCCGGTGCCAGTACCTGCTGAGCATGTACCAACCTCCACGTGTTTTGTTGTTGTTGTTTTTGGAGACGGGGTCTCTCACTGGCAGGTAAGTCCCAAGGATCCTCCTGTGTCTGCCTCTGAGATGACATGCACAGACACTACTAAACCTAGGTTCTTCCATTTACACAGGCACTGGTGAGCACTGGCGATCTAGAATAAGATAAGAGCCTCGTGCTTGCCGGCAAGCATTTCACCAACCGAGCCATCTCCTGGCCTCTCAAGTTATTTTTAATTTTAAAATACTTTCAATCCAATGAAAATGAGTAATGCTGGGTTATTGATTTCAAAGGTGTCTTCCAAGTTTCTTTTTAACCACCTGGTCTCTCAGGCCAGGGTTCTGTGCAGGAGGGAGAAAGGGTGTTTGTGTCTCATTACAGTCCCTGACTGGCTGTGACTGGCTGTTCCCTCTCTTACAGAACTTGTATGAAAGTATCAAGAACGAGCCATTTAAGATCCCAGAAGACGACGGCAATGACCTGACACACACGTTCTTCAATCCAGACCGGGAAGGCTGGCTGCTGAAGCTGGGTGAGCCTGGCAGGCGGGACCTGCACTGCACCCCTCTGCCCACAGTGGCTCCCAGGGCTCCTTGCCCTGCTCCTCCTTTGGAGCCACAGCCCCCAGCTACAAGGCAGAAAGATTAGAAAGAAAAGTGCAGTTAAGCCAGAGCCCACTTTGGGCAGCCACACCCCCCAGCACTGGTGGCTCTGTCCCTGAGCGGTGGCCTTCCAGAGCGGGTCACGCTTGCAGCGTTCACTGCACGGCCCATTCCAGAAAGCTACCGAATTAGTGTCCACATGGATCCGGGTCGTCCTCTGCCTGAGAAGCAAGTGCCTCTCTCTCCAGAACCTGTGTGCTTCCCCGTGCTTTGGCGTGGCTGTGATTCTGACGAGTGGTTTAAATGTGCCTTCTTGTTGTTTTCCTTCTGCCTGTGGCTCCCACCTTTCTGTTCTGTGACGGGCTGTCCCTGCTTGTCCTGCGTTAGGAGGTAGGTACCCAGTGGCTTCCTCCCCCCCCGCCCCCAGCAGCTCATTCTTTCCCCCACGTTGGTCTGTGTGAAGCTCTGGTCTGTGGTTGCCATTCATCTGATCCATTTGGCTTTGGACTTGGCTGGGGCAACATCATGCAGGCATAGTGTGTGTGACACCCACCCACCAGGAGCAGGACCCAGAGCACCTGGGACCAGAAGCGCATGGGGAGGCTGTGTGGGAATAAGCTTGCCCCATCTTTAGGGCCCTCAGCAGGGAGGAAGCTGATAACTAACCGGTCCTTACAGTGCCACCTCCCCACCCCCCACAACCCCCCCACCCCCCACTTACCAACAGTGCTTGCACTTGGAGAGGCTTCCCTCTGGAAACTTAATCATCTCCTGCATTTGGGACAGTTGAGACTTTTAGGGTTCATTTGACTCTGGGGGGATGAAGTGTCACTGCGATGAACAGTAAAGCCATGACACGTGACAGCACCTTGTTGGGGTAATGCCATTGCTGTGTAGTAAGAAAGACATGCGGGTGTAGAATTCTGATGGTATTTTTAAAAAATGGATCAGAGGAGGCTGGGGTGTGGCGAGGAGACGTGACAGGTACAGCTGCCTTAGCCGGCCAGGTGGTCCCTGAGGCCTGCTCTCCCTGTGAAACTTTGGCCTCTGCTCTTTCTCTTTGCCTCTCCCTGGGTCATCGTTTAGAAATGTTTTCAATGTTGGCCTTAAAACCTATGACAATAACCTTGAACTTGGCCACCTGAGAGACTTTGATGCCCACACTAAAGCTCTCAGGCCAAGAAGGCCCTACAGCCGACCCGAGCCCTAGGGACGATGGCAAGAACAGTTTCCCAGGAGTCCGTGTCTCCTGTGCTAGGAAGAGGCCAGTCCCTAAGATAAAAATGAATGGCATCAGGCTGTAGGTAGGATGGCTCATGGTTTGCAGCCCAGTTTCCGGTTGAGTGCTTAATCGGGCCATAGAGTAAGTGTGCAGAGCACTTGAGCTGGGCTGCAGGGCTAGGCCTTGACACAGTACAGCCAGATGTGGGGACCTAGGCTCTCCCTCACGCCAGCAGCTGCTGTGTTCCCTCTGCACTGGGGGTAAAGTCTGAAGCCAGAGCCATGGTTACGTGAGGTGCTATCTATTGATGGCACCCCAGCATGGGGCACAGAAAGCCTGCACTGGCCTCTCCCCAGTGCCTGATGCCATGGACACTTCTGCCTGCTGGTCTCCCTCAGGTGTGTGGGGTGCAGAACTAGCATTTGCTGCAGCCAGCTGATGCTTCTCGAAAAGTGTCAGGAGACTGGAAGACCTGTGGGAATCCATCTACAGTCTTAGTGGGTTGTGTACAATGCTGGGTTTTGAGCATTCAAGTAAAAAACATTGGATGTAGGTAGAGTTGAATTATCATGGAAGAAAGGTGTGTGTAAGCATGTACGTATCAGTGTGTTATGTGTGTATACGGCCATGCGTGTGCACTTACACATGTGTGGTAACACCAGTGAGTGAAAACATACATGGCAGTGTTTGGGAGCACAGCTCCTCTGCACAGGGATGACTTGTGAGCAGAGGACACCCTGACCCTTTGTCACAGAGTCTGCTGTGACTTCAAGTCTGGGGCATTGCCCTGCCCCTGCTAGCCCTGCATCTGAGCTGAGTGGTAGCCCTGCTGGGCAGCCTGGACCCCAGCTGATGCTACCCGGTGTAGGTACCTACTGGCCAGGCTCGGCCAATCGCCTGACGCTGAGAGCAGTGGAGATACCCAGGGTAAACCAAGGCCCTCCATCTTCACAGATACCCCCCTAGGCGGCTGGGATTCCATAGCTAGCAGGCCAGGTAGCTTGAGGCTGAGCAGAGCACAGGAGGGCCTGACAGCCAGGTGGTTTCAAACGTCTTGTCAAAAGCAGAAGCGGTCAGTAGTGGTCAACAGTTTTGACTGATAGTACTGAGTATGTCAGGACAGATGGCGGAAGGGTTCTTTTCCACAGTAAAGAACAGGTACAGCTAGCATGGCAGAGGAGCAGGTGTGTGCCCTGGGCTGCTGCCACAGAGACCAGAGCAGCTCTGCCAAAGAGGCTCCCATGGCTGGAGAGGGGGGGAAGCAGGAAATTAGGTAGGCCTGACACTTTCCAAGTGTCTTGGCCATTGTTGGGAAGGTGGCCTGCCCAGGGCTGGAGGCACCAGTGTAGCTGGGGTGACCTGCAGTGGGAGTGCCCGAGGGGAAAGGAGGCAGCAGACTGGTGTCTGAGTTGTGAGCTTGCTGTCACCTGATTCTGTCACAGCTTTGGCCTAGGAGAGCAGCTGAGAGAAGCTAGTTTGGCTAGATCTCGGCATTGCTTTCTCTGCTTCTCACTGGAGGAGTTAGGGACTTGAGGGACAGAACTGAGCTTTTTCTGGGCCCCCGCATGGGATGGGACTTCCCATAAGTCTCCTGTGTTGCAATGGCGTGAGACAGGCCCTTACTTAGGGCAGGACTCTAGTGAGGAAGCTGTAATCTGGGGAGCAGGAGTCCAGGCCAGGCACCAGGAAGGAATGACTCCAGGCTGGGGAAGAGGCAGGGCTGTGTGTGGTGTGGTGGCACCTTGGGGAAGACGGGTCAGGGCTGGCTGTGCTCTGACCCCTCCTCACCCTGCGGACTTTCCACTCTGTCGGGGGGGGGGGGGGGTTTCCTCCCCTGTTCCTACTGTCTGCTGTATGTCTCTAACCGGAAGCTCCATTGGGAGCCTGGGAAGCTCTTGCCTCACGCGGGGCACCTTCTGTGCCTCCCACAGGCTCCCTGAACTCCCAGCAGCACCCTGCCTGAAGAGCTTAGGAGGCTGCAGATGCAGCCCAGGCACACTCCCGCCTCTTAGCATGTAGGGGAAGCCAAGGCAGGGCCTCTGTTAGCACGGTCGGTTCCATGGGCCTCTGGGGCAAGGAGGGCTCGCTCCCCGATCACCTGAGCCCTCAGAACACCTGACTGTCAGCACAAGCAACTTTCCCCTTTTGTGTCAAAAGCAGAAGCTGTCAGTAGAAATAATTTTGACTGAGAGTACCGAATATATCAGGGTGGGGGGGGAGGGGGGAGAGAGAGAGAAAGAAAAAAGGGTTCCTTTCTATAGTAAAGAGCAGGTACAGATAGCGTGTGTGTGTGTGTGTGTGTGTGTGTGTGTGTGTGTGTTACAGATAACCCTGTGTATGTTACAGAGCTTTGTGTGTGTGTTACAGATAACCCTGTGTGTGTGTGTGTGTGTGTGTGTCCAGATCTTGTTAAAAGATTAATTCAATCTAATAATTCCCTGGGCCAGGAGTAATTGACTTTGATGGATCCCAGGGCTGCTCAAAGTCCCAGTAATGCGATAAGAACCCTGACGTAACAGGATTAAAGTCTGGACAGAGCTGTATGAGCCGGCACTGACTTCATCGTGTTCATTTCATGGGGAAATACTGCAGCCGTCCATTCCAACGAACTTTTCCAGGAAGCAGTGTGTGACCTAGGGTGACCCTGGGTGGCCATAAAGAGAGAGCTCCTGTGTGGGCCCTGGGTAGGGGGTGCATGGGGGCCCCAGCCCTGCACCCAGCCATCCTGGATGGTCAGGCCTCATGGCTTGCCCCTGACTTATAACTGGCCAATGGGATGGTTTCTGGAGGGAGGACGCCCAGTTATGAGCTTGGCTCTTGTGACCTTTGACCAAGGCAGTGATGTGGTGGTTGGGATTCTGGGACCCGCTCTGGTCCCTGGGGCTCCAGCTGCCAGGGCACTTTCCTCACAGGGCTCTTCTGCTCCTAGGGGGTCGTGTGAAGACCTGGAAGCGGCGCTGGTTCATCCTCACAGATAACTGCCTCTACTACTTTGAGTACACCACGGTAAGTGAGGCCGCACACCCTCCGGAGTCCTGAAAGACTCACTGTCAGGCCTTGCCTCACGTCTCTCTCTCTCTCAGGACAAGGAGCCCAGGGGTATCATCCCCCTGGAGAACCTCAGCATCAGGGAGGTGGAGGACCCTCGGAAACCGGTATGTGGTTTCCTTGAGCCTGTGTCCTTCCACCGTAGATCTTTGCAGCACCCCCTTCCATGCCCAACACCCCTGTGACAGCTCCTTTCTCTCTACCAGAACTGCTTTGAGCTGTACAACCCCAGCCACAAAGGGCAAGTCATCAAAGCCTGCAAGACAGAGGCAGATGGCCGTGTGGTGGAGGGCAACCACGTTGTATACCGGATCTCTGCCCCCAGCCCTGAGGAGAAAGAGGAGTGGATGAAGTCCATCAAGTGAGTGGGCACAGCCAGGCTGGTCAGTCATGTGGGAGCAGGGATGTGTGCACACGTGTGCATGTCAGATGCCTTGACCCTGAGTGGCAGAAACTTAGCAGGCCAGTCTGGCTACCTCCCACTTGAAGCTGCTGCTTGGGGGACTGTGGGGTATTGTGGGGGACTGTGGTGTGTCGTGGGCATCCAGGCTTTCTTGTACCACAATCCACTTCTTTTCTTCCCCAGAGCAAGCATCAGCAGGGACCCGTTCTATGACATGTTGGCCACAAGGAAAAGGAGGATTGCCAATAAGAAATAGGCAAATGTCAAGGTCCAGACTCCAGCAGATGCACTGGCCTCACAAGCGGTAGACTCAGGGGCAGGGTGGTGCCCACGGATCCTCCAGAACAGCCAGCCAAGGCCTGCGCTGTGAGCGTCTCCTTCCTGCCACCATCCTGGCGTTGACCTTTGGGGACCTTGTCCACAACAGCACCTGGTGATACAGCCTCCAGATCTGCACAGCCCACATGGGACTCCTTTTCTGGAGCCAGAGCCCCATCCACACCAAGCCACACCTGCTCTTTGGGGCAGCACTAGATGTTCTAGAAGTCACTGTTTTATATCAAAATGGGAAAGGAAAACCTACCACTTTTTTATTCAGAATTTTTCTCAGATATATAGGATTATAGCTTTTATATGCCTTTTTATATTCTGAAAATTAGAATGAAAGATACTTCATTTCTAACAGTAGTATTTTTAGAATGGCAGCTATAAACTTCACTCCTGGACACAAGTATATACTGTGCACTGAAAAGTCTATATATGCAGCCCCCAAGCGCTTGGGGTGGGAGCAGCTGGGGCGGTCATCCTGACAGTGTCAGCTGGGGCACAGGCAGCCGACTCTGGGTGAAGAGGCATTGGGGTGAGCATGAAGACCAGTGTGCTTGGCAGACTCAGGCATGACTTCTGCTTCCCCTCACATGCTTCCCTAAGATGAGTCAGTAAGATATGGCCATGGTTCGGAGTGTTGATCCTGTCAGCGCCCAGGCCTGGCGAGGTTCTTTCTCTGGAAACAGGCCACTTATGTGTAGAACCACATTAAACTGTTTGACCTTCACATAGACAGTTCCATGTGGACTGACAGCACATGGCTCATGACTTTGGTACTTTTGTTGCTTGCTGTTTCAAACATTGGTTAAGTGCTGACATGTATTTTGATGTAGTGGGTAGGCAGATGCAGCCAGAAATAATCCACCTGTCCTCTGGTAGTGCTGAGTTTTCCCACATTTAACATGGTTTTGAGGGGGAAAAGCTGAAGATGGCGCTGAGGGACACCTGTGGCATCTAGACCCCTCTATATACCAGCATATGACTTCAGGGCACATGTGCTTGGGCTCAGACTGTGTAAGGCGATAGGGCCCGTTCATTTAGAGAACCCTCTGGAGGCTGCACAAGGCTTGTTGGGGAAATGGCTTTCCCCTGCAGACCTTGGCTACTCTGTCTGCACTCACACCTGGAGCTTGTGTTCCGAGGGCCCTTGGAAACCTCCAACCAAATGCTCTTACACAAGACTTTGAGTGAGCTGTCTTGAGGCTTTTTGCCTCTGGCCTTGGTGATAGCTGTCATTTAAGATGGCACAGGGGGATGTGAAGGCCAAAACTCCCTCCTGCACCAGACTGGTCGCTTTTTGGTTTCTTCCCAAGCTTCTAGGCTTTCTTACTTTTACTAATACCTCAAATCTGAAACCCTTGCATTTGAGCTGCCTGGCTGGTGTGTATGCAGCCTGGCTTCCAGTCTTCCATGATCCCTACCCCCTCTTCCCCACCCCCTGCCTTCTCCACCTCAGACCTGAACTTACTGCTGGTGGGGCACCTGTTGGGAGGTGGGAACTGGCATTCCTTCAGTCAGGACCATGGTGAGCCGGTCTGATGTTCTACCCAGGCATGGCCCTGGGCAACAGAGCTCTCTGTTGGGTATTGAGGACAGGACGTTAAGCTTGAGGCTACCTAATGTTGTCTTGAGTGCTAGGGTCATCTTTGAGGGGACCTTTCCTCATGGCTATTGGTTTGCCTGACAGCTGTTGGTGCTAAGAACCCTAAGTTACTGGCTCTTGGAGTATCCACATGGAGTCACTTAACTCAGGTTATGTTGTGACAGTGTTAACCCCAAGGGCATCTGCCACTGCCAGAGCTTGTAAAGGCTCGGCACTCACGCCCTTCACCCTTTGTCTGCACTCACCAGTGAAGCATTAAGCCCCTACTCTGGCCAAAGACAGTTTCCCGTCCTGCTGGGCCCTGGTCGTCATTTCTGGGTTTCAGAACACTTGATGTGGTACTGCAGTGTAACTAGGAACCATTTGGAGGTGCAGCAGCCTACGATTTCAGAGCTACAGGTGTGCTTTGCTGACAAGTTAGGTCGTTACAGACCAGAAACCATAAGTTGTGATTTCTTTTTATCTTAGGAAACATTTCTATTTACAGTAAATAGTTACTATGTAAATAATGTACATATGTATTCATTTCTTCAGTGTTAGTGTACATACTCCTACAACCTGCATGAAGAAATATCCTAGGAATGTTGATATCAGAATTTCTGGCTATTTTATTGCAAAGCAAACAGCTAGTAAACTGGAGGGCCTTACAGCTGTCAGAACTGTTGCAAATACTGTGTTCCCTAAATAAAAACAACTGCTAAACTCAAAACTGCCTGAGACTCAATTCTTCAAAACAGAACGCGGCTGTGAGCTTGCGGAGAACAGAGTACAACTGAGCCAGTTGTTTAATTTGCTGCCATTTATATACTATATAAATCTTACATGCCAGATATATACAGTGGGGCAAGTGCTTTTTTAATCTTAAAAAAACAAAGATCAACTTTAGACATCTCTGAACAACACAAACTGTATAAACCATACAGATTATTCAGATACACACTGTACTAAATACAGTCTTCTCCCCACTCCCATCTCCTGATGCAGGACCAGTGAATTATAAGTGTCACAGTTTTATAGCATATCCATATTAAAAATAAAATCACAGTATGATTTTTGTCTGTAACTAGAAACTTGAAGGGATCAAGCTGACGACTCAGACTCCAATATCATATTGTCGAGACGAGACACAGTATAAAAAGTGTTAGGTAAAAAAACATACTGTAGGCTTTACAAATAATGTCTGGATTATACATTCATAATGCAAATACTCATCATAACTGGTAAATTGATTGGAATAGTTCCACAAAGTTCAAAAACAGAACTTGTCTATAAAATACATCTTCAAATCTTGAATACAACTAAAACGTGAAGCAAATTAGTTTCTAGTATCAGACATTGCAGAGGAAGCCCTCGAAGGTCTCGCTGAGAGCTTGGGTCTTTAAATAAGTCTTTAAATTAAATAGACGCACTGTCGCTTGTCCTTTTGAAGTCCATGGTTCCCAGCTGGCCGTGCACCAGGTGTCTAGCGTGGAGGAACATTACATGAGATACAAGTAGTCAACCTGAGTCTGTGGTTAAGCAGCATTTGAGATGGTCTATTCCAGGGCATTATTGTCAGTGTGATTTTATGTACACGGTAATTTACAATGTTCAGCAGTGTAGAAAGTATCCGTTTGGAATAAGGGCAATTAAGAAAAGGTAAAAACTGAAAAAAACAAAAAAGAAAAAAAAAGGAAAAGTTGTCCATGGTAAAATCTGTACAGTATTTACTAAGAAGCACCACGCAGTTTGGACAAAGTTCTTTTCTATGTTATAATGTAAGCTGGGTTGGGGATGGCTTCTGTTGGAAATGTTGAATCTGAAAGATAAGAGGTGCAGGCATTAGCAGAACAGAGGCCAGTCTTACTCTCTCTGGATGTGTCCCCAAGGCTTTAGAGAAGTTCCTGAACTGCAGTAGGGAACCCTGGGGTGCTAGGGCAGCGCCATCTGCTGGGCCCCACAGCTGCAAATCGCTTCAGATACCACTTTCAATGGGAAGAGAGGAGAGGCTCAAAGTCTTTGTCTCCATGACATGGACAATGCCTGTTAATCAGCTTCAAGCTGAGCTGCTGTAGCAGCAGCTCCTTTTAAAGCCTCTGCTGCAGAGCCGAGCCGACATGACAAATACTGTCCACCTTCACACAGTACAGGCTCAGGCTCTGAGTTCCTGTGTCTCAGCACCACACTCTACAACACCGGCATTAGGAACCAGGATATAGCCCGGCCCTGGCGTGGCCTCCCTCTGCTCTCAGATACTTAACCCCATTTCTTAGCACAACTTCCACATCTGGATGCTAGCTAATGACTGAGTGCAGGAGGCACAGACATGCCAGGACCCTTCTCTTCCCCACCCCCAGTTTTCTTCTCAAGGAAACCCACCTATATCCACTCAGCACCTCCACAAATGACCAAAACACAGGACAATTGCTTACCGGAATTTTGTTATGAGGCCAAGGTTTTTTAGTCACCTAGAAGGCAAAGTGAGAGAACGACTTCATTACGGATGTGTACCTGCAGACTAACCCCAGTCACTTCCCTACAGCTTCTTATCAGCTGCTGAGAAATCTTTTTTTTTTTTTTTGGTTTTTCGAGACAGGGTTTCTCTGTGTAGCCCTGGCTGTCCTGGAACTCGCCTTTAATCCCAGCACTTGGGAGGCAGAGACAGGCAGATTTCTGAGTTCGAGGCCAGCCTGGTCTACAGAGAGAGTTCCAGGACAGCCAGGGCTACACAGAGAAACCCTGTCTCAAAAAAAAAAAAAAAACCAAAAAAAAAAAAAAAAAAGAGAGAGAGAGAGAGAGAGAAATCATTCTTACAGCAGGATGAGCTAGCAGTGCCACAAAGCACAGGCACAGGATGGTCGAGAGCCATACAGGACCAGGTCTCGGCCCCAGCACAGTGGACAAACATTCTTCCAGGCTGAAGAAATGAGCTGAGAGTCATACAAAGAGCTGGAGGAAGGGCTGGTGTCTTTCAAGAAAGGGTCAGTGGTCAGGCCCCAGAGCAGAGGTGTGGGTGCAGGGGCATTTAGCTGCAAACCCAGCTGCAGTGTACAGATGGACTGCCAAGGAGCAAAAGGTTCCACTCGAGGCCACCAAGATGCCCACATCTCTGTAGCAACATATATGTCCTTTATTTGTGACCATGATCTTTCGGTGTCTGAGGCAGAATTGTCAAGCTTTTTTATCAAGGGCTAGGTGATGAAAACCATTTCAGCGGACAGGCCATGTCTCACGGCTAAGTGGCACTAAAACTAACATAAACCATGGGCTTCCAGTCCACAGACACTGAGCCTCCAACTCCACACATTGCTTCTTCCCGTGAGCAAAGCCTACTCCTCTGCACTTTCAACTGTTAGAGCCATTCCAAACTTCAGGTTAGACTGGCTGCAGGCTGCCAGCCTCTGCTCTAGCCCCAGTGACATTCACAGCCCTGTCTAAAGGAAATATTCACAAAGAGAAAGGAGCAGCCAAGCACATTTGACATTGGCCTGTAATCCCTGCACTCAGGATGCTGACAGAGAACTGAGTCCTAGGCTAGCCTGGCCTACACAGGAAGATCAAGGCACACAGGGGCTTCTGTGTACCAAGCACAATGTATAGACCTCCTCATTTAGGGAGAAGAGATCAGCAGTCTGAAGGAAGGATACCAGAGTCCCATACTGCAGCTGCACCTCTAGAGACCACCCTATTGATTTATGACTTAGGAGTTGGGGTACAATAGTGCATTTAGGGGTTCAGAAATTAGGACAACACACAGAGATGTACACATGTGCGTGCACATAAAGACACACACGGGCATAGAATGTTTTAAAAGCCAAGGTTCTACTGCACGACACTCATAGATCGTCTAAGTTCCGAGGGTCTGAGTACACAGCTTGTGCTGGGCCTAGCTCTACACAGCTTAGGTCTTCCACAGAGCTAGACACTCCCAGCCAGAGATCAAAGCACACCTCTGCTCACGGGCGGGTCTTGTTCTGGGGCATCTTGAGTCCACTCTCATATCCTCTGTGCCCCTTCTGTCTCTGTGTTTGTCCCTCAGAGCCGTGTCCTTATCCCCTTACCCTGGCCATACTCTGACAGATGGCATCGGTCAGGCCGGCTTTCCATCCTTAAATGCTTCGTTTTCTCCCGGAAAGGGCCAATGTCTTCCACAGGCAGACCATCAGCCAGTAGAAAGGTGCCCTCTGTTCTCCGGAAATGGCCAACGGCCTCATAGCTCGAGAGCTTCGGTAACTGCATCTCAGTATCTTTTATAAAGTCCTCCGACTTCCTCGAATGCCTTTTCTTTTTCTTCTTTTTCTTCCGGTGTCTATGGAGGTCAGCATCAGAGTATGCTCCTGAAAAATCGGATTCTTGCTGGTGCCTGCAGAAGAAGCAGCCAGAGTTCAGCACCAAGGAAAACTGCCATCTGGGCTCCCTGTCCCCCAGGACGCTGGCTGTGCATATGTGGGCAAATATCTCCTGCTAATGTGTGGTTTCCTTTCATGGAAACAAGTTTTAAGCACAGCCTTCAAGTGCAAAGGCCACACTCCCCAGCACGGATTTGCTCCACTCTGCTGTGTGTGGCAGAGGACAGAAGAAAGGCAGCTGTGATTTGCAGCTGGTCACAAAAGACTACGGCAGTCCTCTCCCAGTTTAGAGTTAAGGGATGTTAGCTAAAAACAAACGGACCCAGGGGTCACATTCATGCTTACCAATCAGACATCCATTAAGACAATTGCCAACAGTTAAGCTCCTAAATTACACAAAACCAATCAGTCAGGTGCAGTGCCACAGCCTGTAACCCCAGCATTGGGGACACTGAGGCAGGAGGATCTAAGTTTGAAGCCAGCCCAGGCCTCAAAAAGATATAAAAAACCATTTAGACTTCAAAATGAGAAATGGCGGCCTAAAAAGGAGACAAAAGCCAGAGAAATAAATGGCGTGTCTTAAGCTCGCTCTACGCAGACAGGCAGGCAGAGAAGAAAAGACAACAGTTACAAGAACGTGGTGACACGTGACAGGCCTGGAAGAGCTGTTAGGGACCAACAATCTCAACGCTGCGTGAAATTTTAGAGACGTGAACTAATGAAATCTCTAAACTCAAGAGAGTAAAACAAAAACTGTTGGCACAGTGACTCTGCCCGCTGGCTCAGCACCGCCAGGACAGAGTGGGCAAGGCCGTGACCAACCCTCACCTGCTGTCTCGATCCCGGTGTTTATCTTTGGACTTCTTTTTCTTTTTAGATTTTTTGTGCTTCTTCACCCTTGGCTCTTCCAGCGCGTCCTTCTCCAGGCTTTTGTGGACTTTCTTTTCTAGACGGCCATCACTATTTTCTAGACTCTCATACCTCCGTTTCCTCGACTTGACACTTTGGTGTTCATGAAAGCGCTCAGGGAGACTGTGGCTGCTGTCCTGCACACTCAGCGCAGCCTTCTCCTGGATATGCCTCTCGAGGGGCACAGCAAGGCCGGGGACCTCACGGGGGCTGTGGAAGTGGGGCCGTTCCTTGCCCCGAGATTGCAGTTCCCAGCCCTTGCGGCCCCAGTAACTGTCCTTGTGTGGCCGTCCAGACTGGACAAGGCGTTCATGCTCTCGAGCATGCAGAGGCCGCCACTCACGAGCCGTGTACAGGGGCGTGTACCTGTCGTGGTAATACCTGCACTTGTCCCACCGCATCTTGTCCGGGTAGAATCTCTCCCTGACCCAGGCATGCTCATTTTCCAAATGGTGGTACCGGCTCCAGTCCTGCTCCAGGCCACTCCTAATCCGTGAATGGTGGTGGCTGTACCTGCTCAGGGAGCGGCGCTCGGGGCTGGCTCTGTCACCGTGGCCCAGGTGCTGGCCCCCATTGCAGTAAGTATTAGCAGGGCGGTCCTGCTTGGGCCGCTCTCGGCTGTAGCAGTGCCGCTTCTTATGGTGATGGTCCTCTGGCCGGGGCCTGCTGTCCTTCACGTGCTCCCCACTGGAGGACCGGTCTCTCCGGCTTCGATAATGTCCTCGGTCCACTTTCCGAAGGCTGCTCATCTTTTCCTTGGCTGGGGAAGGCTCCTGAGCTTTGGGTCCCACGTTGCCTCCATCGCCTCTATCCTCAGCAGCCTGCTCGGCAGCCCCTTCACAGGAGCTGGTGGTCCTGTCAGGCTGAGGGGGCATCGTGTCAGCAGAGACCCCTGAGCTTCTGGAAGAGTCTTCCGCCTCTTCTGACCCCTCTGTGCTGAGGTAAAGCAAGAGTTTCTGCTCACACCCGTCACCTGTGAGTACTGAGGGAGCAGGGCTCAGCCTCTCTATCACTTCAGCCATGGTGGAGTCCTGAGAGGTCTCAGCTGTATCGCCTTTCACTGCTTGGGTTGGCTGGCTCGGGTTGGCAGTCAAGTCTCCAGGGTTACACGATTCGGGCACTGGGGCATCCCCTGGGGTAGTACCGGTGCTATTACAAAGAGCAGGGACGGAAAGCAAACCCTCCATAGGTTCGGCTGAGACAACAACGGACGAGTCTTCTTTGGTACTGCTGATGGTGGGCTCCAGGGGTGACATGGTGGAAGGGGTCTTCGTGCTCCCATTGGTGATTGCCTCAGGTATCTCAAGGGGACTGGTCTCATCACTGATGGGCTCCGGCTGTGAAACAGGGTCCTTTGGAGAGCCTCCCCCTGTTGTAGTCCAACTACTGCAAGACAAAGAAACCAAGTCGGTTAGCCTGCCTGCCACACGGGACTGCCCGGCAGTTCTACTCAACATCCTGCAACATAAGCAAACTGATGAAACCCAGTATCAAGCTTATCATTCCTGGAAACCAAGTTTTTCTTTTCCCTCATTTATTAAAAAATAAAATTTCTATCAGGACTACCTTCTGTTTTCACAACCTGACAGTTCTAGACACCCCGTACCTTCAGGGAAGCATCTAACCCATCTGAAGAGCCAGTGCAGACAGGAACAGAAGCTACACATACTTGTAACCCCAGCATTTGTGAAACTGGGCAAAAATTTGAAACAAGACTGATCCATACAGGAAGCTCCAAGGGCAGCCTGCACTACACAGTGAGATCCTGTGTGAACAGGTCCAGGGCAGGGGCTTGTGGTTCAGGCTGTACACCCACAGCCCCAGGCTGTGTCCTCAGCACACCCCAGGCGTGGTGGCTCCTACCTCTCCTCACCCACTGGACCCTTTGCCTGGTTGGCAAGCTTGAAGGTCTCAAGGATTCTGTCTTCAGGAACAGACTGCAAAGGAGCAGGCGTCACCTACAATGACACAAAGGTACATCAGCTGCTGCGGCCAGCTCTGTGCCTACTGAAACCCAGCTAAGTGAGCTATGAGGTTTGAGACCTCCCTCCCTCCCTGCCACTCACCTTTCCGGGAAGACCATTGAGTTTGGAAAAGAGGTTTTCTGTGTGTCGATCTGGCTGGACCTGGCAGCTGGCACTGTCAAATGCCAGGCTGTTCTCTCTCGAGTCACTGTCCACGCTATTAGCACCATTTAGCATGAGGGACTCTTGAAGCTCAGGAGGGGAAGCCTCACCACCCTCATCTGCAGCAGCTTCTGGTCTGTCGGAGTGAGTGCTGGCCATCACGTCTACACCGTTCTCCTTGGCCAGGCCCTTCGAGTCCTCATCACTCTCTTCTGAGGACTCGGCCCCATAGGGGACGAGCACACTGGAGCCCACTTTAGCCTTGCCGTTCACCATGCGCTTGGTACAGGACTCACTGGGGGAAACTGATTTTGCTCCTTTATTAGAAACTGGTGTCGTGGGTGTGTTCGAGGTAGACTGTATTGCAGAAGGGTTAGTGATGGTGGAGGAGGGGGCCGCCTTGCTAGGGGACTCCAGACAAGGGCCGTGGAGGTTGTTATTCAGCTGTGCCTGACCTTGGCGGACAGGCAACTTGTTGTGAATACTGATGGTAATTTTTTGTTTCGTGGGGTGCTCTGGGGTAACTGAGGGCCTGCTAACAGACCAGTTCTGCACAGAAGTCGAAGCAGTAGCGGGACCGGCCCTGCTGACGCTGCTGTTTCCGTGAGGGCTTGACACAGAACTACTTGGTGTGTCTCTCACTGGCGTGGTGCCGTTCAAGTGTGGTGTGTTCTGGGAGGAGGAGGAGAACAGCGGGGTCAGAACCCTGGACACAGCACAGCAGCTAGGGCCCTTCTCATTTCAGTCTTGGTAAATGACAAGCTTCCGCTCTGTAAAATACCCACCCTTCTCTCGTCTGTGGGCGAGCCCAGACCCCTTTCACACTGCCACATTCCAAGGTGACCCCAGACATGAACAAAATGTTTCTGAAAGAGCTTCACTTCCCCAAGTCCAACTTGAATAAAGAAGCCAACTCTTTAGCCCCTAAGAAGTGTGAGAGTGAGAGGGGCCTGCTACATAGTCCTGGATTACTCGCCTATCCCGAGGCCTCAAAACAAAGGGCTGCAGTGCCCTCAAGCAGGAAGCTCAGTTGTAGATGAGGCAGTTACTGCACTGATATCAGGTTTGGATTCAAGCAGAAAGGAAATAAACCCTGACTGTCAACTGTTACCTTCATCACATGGGAAGGCAGCTGGGGCCCGATAAAGCCTGGTGCCGCCTGCTTATTGTTGACTACCCGCTGACTGACTCCTGGGCGGGGAGAGGACTGGCCAGGGCTATGGGTGGGGTGAGCCGGTTCTCCTCCATTTTTCACATCATGGGACCTGGGGACACAGAATGAAATGGCTTGTGTGAGGAAGGACAACATGTCCTTAGAAGATTCATTTGCAAATTCAACACTATTCAGCCTGTCAGACACAGGAACTGGAGCTTCCATGTCATCTCACAGAGCTGTACACATCACCTCCATTAGGGGCTGGCTGCATGACGAAGGCAGGACACAAGGACCTGACTTGGTAACCCGCCCCCTCCTCCCCTTCTCCCCCCTAAGACACATTATATGGCCTTGCCTACTCTGGACCTGGGTGTGTAGACTAGGCTGGCTTCAAATTTATAGAGATCCCCCTGCCTCTGCCTGAGTGTCGCTGTGTGCTCCCACACCAAGCACCAAATGAGTCAACGACATGTTCCAGTTTGGTGTTTTTTTTTTTTTTTTTTTTTTTTTTTTGTGTCTTTTTGTTCTTGTTTTGGAGAAGATCTCATTCTAAAGCTCTGGATGGCTTGGGCCTCATGTAGTTTTCGCTGGCCTCAAACTTGGGGCAGTCCTCCTGCCTGAGGATGATGAGGCTCCATGCCTGGCTCTCAACTGAGGTTTTGAACTGCACATCCTGATGGTCCTGCTATCTGAAAAACTATTTTTCTGTTTCTGTTTTCAATTATAAATTATAAACCATTATAGAAAACCTGTAAAACTTAAGAGAACTGTCACTGACCCCACAGCTCCCCTTCTGATTTAGATTTTCCCACAGGCTTTTTGCCCACTGTTCTTTTTAATACTTGCATTTAATATTACAGTTTGTTTCCCTTCCAAGCACCAGAACATTAAAAAAAAAAAAAAGGCTTTATGAAAATCATTCTTAGCAGAAAGATCAAGAAATCAAGGTCAGCCTGTGTAACAGTCAGATGCCCATCTCCCCCAGCTTCTCAAACCAACCACTCTCACACTGCCAGTGTTTCAACCCCTGGGTAGGATCATTCTGTCATGGGGGAGGGTCTGGGGATAGCCTTAACTGTCAGCTATTTGGGATGCTTTGTAGGGCTGCAGCTTATGAGTGACAGGCTACCACATATGAGGCCCTGGGTTCTAACCAAAGTACCTTACAAAGAAAGAAACCAGCCTGGGGCAGGCAACACATTTCTCTAGAGAGCGAGCTGCTGAGTTGAGAGCTTGTACCCACAGCAGGACAGACAAGACACTGGTGCTGGCAGGGTCTGACTGGAGGCCAGTGCTCAAGCTGGTGAGGTACTGCCTGAGAGCACACAGGTACTCAGAGCCCATTCCCATGGCTTCCATTGTCCCTAGACCACTCCTTGGGGCCGTTCCTGCCTTCTACACCTGTCAAAAGTGACAACTCATCACTCAGAAAGACCTCCCTGTGCTCAGGTACATGGCAACTCACGTTTACCTTGCTGTTCCTACAGAATAGCTCCAAGTTAACCTTAAACATACAGATGAGAGGGGAAAGAAATGATAGAACAGCAAAGCTGATGACCTTTTTCTAAGCAATACCTGATATAAAAGAGCACGTAAGCTTGCTGGTTAAGCACCGATCTAATATCACTGGTGGACACGATGGAGTCATTCATCTGATACCAGAGGCCATTGCTAGCCTGCAAAGAGACGGGGGGGGGGGGGGGGATTTAGTCTGATGTCAAAAACTACAGTAAAAAACCACCTAAGCAAACTAGACCTTCACAGCTCACTGTGAAAGCGCCACTGTTTACCCCATGAACACAGTGCTGTCCCACAGCAGACTTCTCAGCCACCCAACAGCTTACCTTGATGTAGCAAAAGTAGTGGCCAGCATGACAGTTAAAACCAGTGTGCACCAGCACAGCATACAAAACGTAAATAATTGGCTCTCCATTAGGCTGAGACATATAGGGCCGAATATCAAGGTACTCGGGATATTTCACATCCTAAAAATAAATGGGAAAAAGAGAAGTTCTGCCATTTCTGAAGACACAGGTAACCCATGTTCTCAGCTATAGGCATAGCTCCTAAGGAGGGTTTCTCAGGAAGGAACTTGCAGGACCTACAACCGTTGACCCCAGAAACCTAATGCATGGAAGAGAAGGGACCTGAAGGACTGTTTTTATTTGCCATCAATAAAGAAGGAGCCACCCACACTGTGAACGTAGCAACAGTGACAGCTATAGACACTGCTCCTAACTTTTTATCTCAGGTGACTTGAGTTTGTGCTATAGCCCCTGCACACCACTGTGTATCCTGGCCACTTTACCCTTCATTAACTGGGAAGAAACAAGGAGAAAACTCAATGAATGCACAGAGACGTGAACAACCATGAACCACGCACGCACCTTAGCAATTTTCCCACCAGTAAAGTTGGCAAAACGCTTCAGTGAAATGGTAAGAACATTAGAGGACCTATGGATGGTGAATCTCTTTGAAGCTGGAACCATTTTTTTGCACCTTGAAGCACAAGAAGGAAGGGTTAGGATGCTCAGTGTAGAATCGTCTCAAGCGTTTTGGTTTTTACTTTCTAAAACACCTTATATTAAGATTTAAAAACAAGGGCTGGAGAGATGGCTCAGCAGTGATGAGCACTAGCTGCTCTTCCAGGGGACCTGGGTTCAATTCCTAGCACCCACATGGCAGCTCACAACTGTCTGTAACTCCTGTTTCAGAGATAAACACACACACTCTCACACACACACACACTCTCTCTTACACACACACACACACACACACAAATCCAGTCAAATCATAAAATGTACATAAAATAAAAATAAAAAAATATTTTAAAACAAGGAAACTAAGCAAAACCAACAACAAACCATCCCCTTGGACCAACAGTCAAAACAGTAAAGTTAAAACTTCCATGAGGTCTGGAGACCAGCAGTGGAGCATTTGCGTACTATGAACAAGGGCCCAGGGGCCCAGGTTCAACCCTCTGTAACACCCACATACACAGAGTAGTAGTGATAACTACAGAGGGGACTGACCAATAATATCAAAGAGATGTAAGCTGGCAGTTCAGGATAATCAAAGCCAGGCTGGGCCACACAGAAGACCCTGCCTTTAAGAAGATAAGCACTCGATGAATAATGACATTAAGTGGCTAATGGCATTTGCCTATCACATTTGACTCTGGCCTCAACACCCAATACCCAAACAATAAAGAACAAAGAAAAAAAATCAATTAAAAACACTGAAAATCAAGCCAATTTCTAAACTGGAGCCATCACAGGAAAGGGGGACACCGTCATCAGCCAGCCATACTTGCTACATTTGTAGGAGTTTTCTCCGTCCAGTTGTTCTGGCTTCACAAACTGCTCTAATGCCTTGGTAACACTCTGTGCAGCCTAGGAAAGGGCATAAACATCTCGTCACCATGCATACTGCCAGAGGCTGAGATGGAGAGACAGATGAAATGTGCAAGCACACAGACGCACAGTTACACACAAACATTGAAGATTATAAACATTTTTTTAAAAGCAAGCAATCTACTTGTGGAGCAGTATAGGTCACAATACTAAAAAACAAACTCTGAGAGGTAGGTTTTGCATTTCTCTGAAATATTTCTTCTTTATATAGTAAGCACAGAACTGAATCTATATACAGAAAAGCAAAAGCTCCAAGCAACAACAAAAAAGTGTGTGACAAAATTCAATGAGCTAAAGTTTCAAGGGGGTAACAGCCACCTAAGTTTGATTGACACAAGAATGAATACAAAGCCCAAGGTGACGGAAGGACGCTCAACTTCACTACTGTTAACTGCTGGGCTCACCTTTATCTCCAATGTTATATCCAGATATGGATCAAAGGTATCGGAAACACCCTTGCAATTTAAACATTTGACTGAAATAAAAGAAAATATGAACAGTGAGTGAGGTCTACTTACTGCCTTATCAACTACTGAAAGAACAGAAAATACTTCAAAATAAAGAACTTAGTACAACTTTTATTACAATGAAAACCCAACTGTAAATAAATACTCTGTACTGTGGGTAGAAGCGTGCTGAGCTAGCCCCTATGAGCTACTGGCTGGGATATAAATTGCTATACCCTCTGGCTACTGCATGATTCAGAAATTAGAAGACTTGACCCTGAACACACATTTGCACACACAAAGGTGCGTGTATTTGGATACCACCAGAACAGAAACTGACTGATCTCTCAATAGGAAATAAAATGGAACAGACTTCTTACATCTCTGTGTTCACACATAAGATTTCTAACAGTAAGAGAAATATGAAAATCATATGCACAGTATGTTCCCAGCTTGCGCATGCATAAGCAAGCACCAGAAGGCTACCCTGTAAACTGAAGTCTGGGTAGACCCGGGATCTACTTTTCATTGCTATCCTGCTCCTATTGTTAACGTTTAAAACTGTAAGCATGTTTATTATGATGAACCTTCAAACAACATTTTACCTCGGGATCTTAGGTAGCCTCCAAATATCTGGCAGACCAGGGTGGTGGCCTGGGTGTGTCTGTCTAATCTGAAAAACAAGTCAGAGGTGACATGAAAGGAGAGCCCGGCACACACTACTATGGACATTGTATCTACATTCTAAGAGCATCTATGCTTATACAGGAATAAGAATTCAGAGAATCACAAGTGACGACGTCAGAACGTGTTGCAGCTAGGGACGTGAAGAGCACACAAGGCACTCTGTCATAAGGGGACTTGAGGCAGAGAATGGAGAAGGTGCCCTTTGCAAACCTGGCCTTCTTTTCTTTCCCAAGGCCTGGCAAGGGGAGCTGAAGGCAGAGCGCCTTCCTCTGCTCAGCACTCGCATTCACTCGGCCCGACCTCACAACAGTGAGGGGAGGAGAGTAAAGGGTGAGGTGGGCTCTGTGTGGCTCGTCTTCAGTCTTCCTGGTTTTAAGAAACTACAGAACTGACTAAAGTGGGGTTAGGGGCAGATTGTTGAGTCTAAAGGTGAACAAAGAAACCGTTAAGCGTGGCTAAAATGTAAAAGGAGCTACATTCAGATCTGGAAACTAAACAGCAAGACTGAAGCCTATTGCCCAGCATCTAAGAGCAACAAAGTCAAATGGTTATAGTAAGCATATCATTTTAAGATTATGCAAATCTTGGGAAAAGGTGACGAGACACCAAGGTACGGTAGACTGTTCTGTGCCTCCAGGAGGCGGGTTGGCTGCATGATCTAAGCAAGCAGCATACGCTCTGCACTACGTACTTATTGCTGCCATTTAAGCACGCTTTCTGCATGGCATCGACTGTATACTGAAGAAATTCATGGGCATCTTCTTGGTTTCCAAAACGGAAGTGTCTAGCTATACCTGTAAGATTTGAAAAAAGACAGGGCTTTATTATTACATACCGCAGGCCACAGCAACACCCCTAAAAGCAAAACCTGGAAGTACGCGCATGGAAAACCCCCCAATGACTTGTTTGTTTTTTTAAGGCTGAGTCTTATGTATCTCAGTCGGGTTTCAAACTCTCCACGTAACTGAAGATAGCCTTGAACTCCTGATCCTCCTGCCTTCAGTTTCCAAGTGTTGGGATTACAAGCGTGCATCACCACGCTCAGGCAATCTCTGACTTTCAGCAGCAAAAGGATTATAGATTGTCACTGTGTAATTACCTAACTACTCAGCCAGAAGCCTGAACAAGCTTTGTGTTCATTTTTATTATAACTTGGTTAATTAAAATGATAAAAAGTTGCAGTAGAAAAAGCAAAAAGCACATCAATACAGTGGGCATGACGACACACACCTATGCTCTCGTGCTTGGGATGTGGAAATCAAGGATGGAGTAAGACCAGACGGAGACAAGGGAGCAAAAAGCTTCTGTCTCAGAAAGCAACAAGTGTGTAAGAAAAAAGAAAAGTGCATACAAGCCCCATGTGGTGTTACACACCTATGACCCTGTCAGCACTTGAGAGGATGATTCAGGAGGTGTACCATGAATTTGGGGCCAGCCTGCCCTACAGAGCCCCTAACCCAAAATACAAGAAGGAAAAGGTACGGGGGGGGGTTGGGGGGGGTTTGCAACATGACATTGGACATTGCCGAGCCACTGCAGTGAGACTTACGCCGCATTTCATTGATGACGAACATCGGCTTGATAACGTCCCCAGGGTTGCTAAGTGCCTGGGTAATGTGCGTCTGCATTGTGCACATCATACAAAATCCTTCTGCGTGGCCTGCAAGATAATGAGAATCCAAATGAGCAAAATGTGACAATGTGCAACAGGAAGGTAGGCCAGACATGAGGGGCAGATGCCCAAGATGCAGCAATGTGCCAGCTAGTGTTCACGTAAGTAATTCCTCTAGGACGCCTGGGAGGAAGGACGAGTACATACTGACTACTTTAAAGTCAAGAGGGAAAATGTGCCCAACCTCAGGTATTTATTAAGCAGCAGATATGTAAGACAAAGGCGCCAGATATTTCAGCGGAAGGCAGGCTACCCTCGGAGCCCAAACAGTGTGAACAATTTCAACAGCAGAGACCTTTGTAGCACTGTGGGCAAAGCACTCACTTAGCATATGTGAGGCCCTCTGGTCAATCCCCAGCACTGAAAGGAAAAAACCCACATTCTTCACATCACAAACAAAAATTAACTGAAAGGTATCACAGGCCCTTCGGGTAACGTACAGATGAAAACCTCAGACTAGGTCAAGATTTTTTTGCATTTTACTTATTGTGTGTGTATTATGTTTGGACACACATGCAAACGTGTAGAAGTCAGGGGACTAATTGTGGGAATCAATTATTTCCTTCTACAACCGAATTCCCAGGTACTGAGTTCAGGTTATCAGGCCCGGTGGCAAGCAACCTGACCCTGAGTCATCTTGTCAGCTCAAGATTTCTTTTTTTTTCTTTTTGGTTTTTTGAGACAGGGTTTCTCTGCGTAGCCCTGGCTGTCCTGGAACTCACTCTGTAGACCAGGTTAGCCTCGAACTCAGAAATCCACCTGTCTCTGCCTCCCAAGTGCTGGGATTAAAGGCGTGCGCCACCACTGCCCGGCTTCAAGATTTCTTAATAGAACATTAAGATATAACTAATAAAAAATAAAAAAAGAACTACAAATTCTGACAAGTAAAAACACATTTTCCAAAAGACACTGAGATGAATGAAAAGACACCTGTGAGACAGGAAATAATATTTACAAATCTCAGTCTCCCATTTTCAAAAACTGTAAACGCCTCAAAATTCAAAATACTGGAAAACTAGTTTTCAGACAGACAAAATATTTAAAGGGAGGAGGGAGCTGTAGCTCAGTTGGCAGACTGCTGGCCTAGCACGCGAGGGAACCCCTAGTTATGAACATCTGTAATCCTAGAACTCAAGACAAAGAAGCAGGAGGATCAGAAGTGGCTGAGTCTGTCTGGGCTACATGAGATCCTATCTCAGGAAAAAAAAAAAAAAATTGAATAGATATTTCATTTTAGCCAAGTAAACATCTAGAGTTCAAATCTCCACAAGATGCTTACATCATTACTAATCAGAGAAGTGCAGAGATTGGTCACAACAGTCAGAAGACACCACTAAACATTCCTGAGAATGATCTCAATGATGAAGAGGGAGCCGAGGGCACAACTGAGGCATAGACCATTTGCCTAGCCTAGCCTAGCAGGCATGGCACTCTAGTCTCAAGCCCCAGCACCAAAAAAACCAAAAACCAAAAACCAAACAAACAAAAAAACCAAGCCCTGAGCATATCTTGTGTTGGAAAACGGTGTGCCCAGAACTTTTATCCTCTACTGGTTCTGAAATGTTTAAAAGTTATGTGTCCAGCACAGGATGAAGCCATTTCATTCTTACACATGTACCCAAGAGGAAAAAAAATATTTGTTTCATATAAAGACTTGTTTTTTTGATTATTTATTGGAGATAGGATCCCAGATAACCCAGACTGGCCTGGAACTCACTCTGTAGATCCTCTTGCCTTCACTTCCCAAGTGTGTAGCTGTGTAATTGTGACAGCTCAACACAGGTTGATACACACAACCAACAGAATAATGTTGAATTAATTATGTCAAACCGGGCAAAATAAAATAATATATACGTTGTAACTTCATATATGCAACATACAAAAAAGTAAATAAAATCAAGCTAATCTGTTGCGAAGGGGCAGATCAGTGAGTTGCCTGGCAGAGGAAGTGGGGGCTACAAAGAGGCACCAGGAAACTTCTGGATTTGGTGAATGTAACTGACACAAATTTCAACAGGCAGCAACTTGTGAATCTAAAGTGCAGGTTTTCGATCAGTCACACCTCAAAAGAACTGTGGGGAGGGGTGGGGACAGCAGACAGCCTTCAAACTAAACGATTTAATTCCAAATTCAACTAGCCAACAGCAAGCTGGGCTTCTACTTAGTTAAAAGAGATGTAAAAAACCAGGAATGCCAAGTAACACATGAGGGACTGAGGAGGATGTTGGACTGGATTTTAAGGCTGGCAGATCACACAGTGAGACTGACACACACACCAACCACCACCACCACCACCACCACCACCCCCCAAAAAAATCAAGGGATTCTGAAGTGTCAAAAACTAATAAAATAAATTAGGTGTGAAATGTTCCTTATGTGACCCAAAGCCAATCCTAAAAGTCCTTCCGACCCTCCCCAGTTTCCTTCCCACCCTCCCCGGTTTCTAAACCAGCACACAACTTCTCAGTGATCATTTAACTTGGGTTTTTTGTTACCTTTTTCTTTTTTTAAAATGCAGGTTGAGGATTAAACCTAGGGCCTTGTACATGCTAGGTGAGCACACTACCATGAGCTAAACACCAATCCTATGGTCCTGCAACGCCACTGAACATTTCATGTTCATTTCAGAAGAAGACAGCATTAGGGAAGCAAAGCACTAGAAACCTGCACCGAGGAGCACAAGGTACTCACATGTCTTGGAGTGCTCATGGGATAACATATAATTGGCAAGGGGTGGTGTGTAAGTCAGACACTGCAATGCGGCATTGGCAAAACAGGTATTGCCCAAATTCTGAAGCCCTGCGCCAACTCGATGACTCTGTTGCCACTTTAGACAAATCTTTTCAGATGGAAATAGGACCTTTTGAGGAGGAGCAATGCCATCACCTAGGACTTAAAAAAAGAGAGCAAAAAATTAAAAACAAGCAAAATACACAGCAATGTCTGAATCTGATCAATAGTCTACACCTCATTACTAGCCTGCCACAAACACAGAGGAGAAAGTCCAGAGCCTAGAGTAAGAGTAACTCCACATTCACTTGGCTTCTTCAACATCTCATCCTCAAGGACCGGGGATGGGGGTGGGGGTGGGAGACAAATTAAAGAACCTTTAGAGACGTAAGTCCACCCAAAGCAAAGTGTACACTTCATTTACCCTAGTTAAAAAAAAATCCGAGGGTCTGCAAGAGGGCTCAGCAGGTAAAAGAACTTGCCACACAAGCATGACGACCTGAGTTTAATCATAGAGCCTGCAGTGGAAGCAGAGAACCTGACCCTGGAAACTTATCTTCTGACCTCTACATACATACATAACATGGGCACACTCACACATACATACATACCATTAACATGGACACACTCACACATACATACATACATAACACGGACACACACATAATAATACAACTTTTAAAAATTATATAATAGAAAAATCTAAATACTGACTGGATTTATTTGTGTTTCTGTGTGCAACACCTGTGCACACACAAGCACCAGTGCTGTGAAGGCCAGAAGAGGGTGTAAGTCTCTCTCTCTCTCTCTCTCTCTCTCTCTCTCTCACACACACACACAGGAGGAGGCTGTGGGTGGAGGTTCAGCTATGAGGCCATGAACTGTGGGCAGCTGGCTGATGCATGCGTGAGAGTTTATTAGACCTACAACTTTCTGTTTTCTCGTACTTTTCCATAATAATGGTCTGGAAATGTAGTTCAGTTAACAGGACGCTTCCTTAGAATGCAGAGAAGCCCTGGGTTTGATCCCCAGCACCTCCTTAACCCCAGCATTCAGGAGGTAGAGATAAACCAATCAGGCCAGCTTCAACTACGTAATGAGTTTGAGGCCAATAAAAGTTTATCCCTCAAGAAACTGGGAATTTTAAAAAAACATTTACATCCTGACAATTAAAAATCAATCTTTCCTATTTGTGATACATGGGTAATAATGGTCTGTAGGTGGGTGGGTAGATAAATTAATGAATGCTCATTAGAGCAAAATGAAATCATGCTAACCCTGAAAACCAACGCCCATCTGAACCCTCTGTACAAGAGTGCCTAGCAGTAACTCTGCAATCATACCTTGATCCTTTGGTGGTGATGGTTTTGATTTTTCAGGTACAGACGAATTAGAATAAACTACAGCACCAGGCACGGGTCCTAATGAAAGTGTATGATTTGAGACATCACTTATCGAAGACACGGCACCCCAGCTGGCAGAGCCTGTGTCCATGTCTTCAGGTGAGACCGCCTCAGAACTGCCAGGCTGGTTCTGACAGGTTGATGGGTCTGAAGGTTCAGTTTTGTCAACTATGGTCATTTTTCAACCCTGCAAAAGACAAAAGGTATATTTGTTTCAAAGGGTAAGAAGAGCAGTCTACTTGCCAGTCACTGTATCCTTGAAACTTGTGTCTAACCAAGTAAAACTATCTTTAAACAAATCACCCAAATATCAACATTAGTGGGAGCAGGGATATAGCTCACTTGGTAGATGTCTTGCCTAGCCATAGTGGTGCATGCCTGTAATCCCAGCAATGGAAGTGGAGGCAGGAAGATCAAGAGTTCAGTACAAGACTCTGTCTTGGAAAGACCTTGTCTTGGAAGCAGCAGTACCACCACCAGAAACCCTCTTCCTGTACCATATCCCCCAAACCATCAAAGTTTCTACTTAGCACCTCAATTCACAGTTATGTACACTAAAAATACTTTTTAAAAAATCTCTTACTGCTTAAAGCTAGAAACAGTCTACACTTTGATATATTTGACTACATTTTCAATTCATATACCATTTTTCAGGGGGAAAAATCAATTCAATTGCATAAAGAGAATATTTAGGTTTAATCTTAAACTCAAAGTCTAAAATATCATTGTATGAAATTTGGAGTTTTGAAAAATTTTTAGCTACAGAAAATTCTTACCAATGAAACAAATGCATTTTTCTGAAGTCCAGTATATAGTATTTTAACAATAAAATTAAACCTGTAATTTTACTAACATCAAACTATGAACACAAATGTGTATTTAAATCTCTGAATCTTATTTTTAAATCTACTAATTGAGTTTGTTTCGATGTGCTAGGTATCATATTAATTGCTAAATATATATTTACTTGATAAATTTTCAGGATAAACCTTTTTTAAAAAAAAAATCAGCCAAAATCTGCAAGGTCAGTGATTGAGCCAAAACATCCAGCAGGACTGTTGTCTAGCCATTATGCAACTTAAGTCAGCAAAGTGCTTTTAGGAATGGTCTTCAAAATGTCCAGGCAGCCAAATCCACGTGGCACCTTGGAAACCCTTGAGGAGTGCTCCACCGCCCTCCCTACA
>JADRCH010007274.1:736875-758765 GCA_019843965.1 Rhynchomys soricoides
TTTTTTTTGAGACAGTGACTTTCACTGGCCTGGAACATACCGAGAAGGCCAGACTGGTTGGCCAGAGAGGCTCAGGGACCTTAATTTTCCACCCCAGACCTAGGCAAGCCCGTCCGTGCCACCACACCTGGCAGTTGCATATGAGTTATGGCCATCTCTCTCAGTTCTTCCTGCTTGGAAGAACTTTATTGAGGGATCGATGGCCAGGCCAATGAGGTGGCTAAGTAGTTTGAAAAGGTGCTTGCTGAAAGCCTCAGGGCCTGAGTTGGATTTCTGGGACCAACATGGTGGAAGGAGAGAACTAATCTCCTCAAGTTGTCCTGTGATCTCCACCACAAGTGTGCTACAGCATATGTGCAACCCCGCAACACCAAATTAATGTAAAACTATTTCAATAAAGGACCTTTCATCCACTGTTATGTTTGTTGGGACAGGGTCTCACTTTGTGGCCCAGGCTAGCCTAGAACTCAAAGCAATCCTCCTACCCCAGCCCCTTGAGTGCTGGGTATGCAAATATGAAGCAATAGATATAACTTCCATCTTGTATCTTATGATGTTTGACATCCTCTAAACCCAGCTTTGCAGATTTGGGAGGACTCCCTGCTCCTACAGAGGCTGACTCTGTTGCCAGTTTATATGCCAGGAGGATGCCTTCCACCAACAATGTGAACTAGCTGAGGCTCTATTCTCATCCCACTCACTATCAAACATGTCTGTTGCCACCACTAAGTCATGAAAAACAAGTGACAGGCAACTATGTCTTCACTAAAATATTACAATTTGCCAGTGCTAACTTGCCTAACTGCCTACATTACTTTTTATCAAAAATGCCAGTAAAGATTATTCCTAAGACTCTCCCAAAAGCCCACTTTGGTTGTTGTTGTTGACAGTCCAGACTAGTCCTGGAATGCCCTTTGTTTCCCAGGCTAAGTTCAAACCCGAGCAGCCTGAGTTTTAGGATTACAAGCCCATACCAAACACTGCTTTTTGTCTTCATTCTGATGCTTGTCCCAACCTGGGACCCGCCTGACCCTACTGGCATGGATTAAGACCCTGTTGGATAGAGCTGCTGTTACTTCCTTCCAGATCTCCTTTAGATTGCTACCTGGAGCTATATTGTCTTTATCACCCCACCTCTGACACCTGCTTCAGGTATCTGGAAAGGGGGCAATGGAGGCCTAGGACAGCAAACACACCAAGTGTCCAACTTACCTCACGAACTGGAGGAAGTAATGTAGGAGGCTCAAGAAATTGTCCTTGACTGGGGAGATCCAATCAGTTGAAGGCCAGCAACAGACTTAACCCCGAGGGTCAGAGGTCTTGGGGCCTGATGGTGTTGGTCCTGATGGCTACTTCACCAGTGAGCCTCCTAAAAGCAAAGAGGTGGGCTTGTCATTAAGAAGGATGACTGAGCAGGTAAAGGGAACTGTCGCTAAGCTTCATGACCTGAATTCCATCCCTACAACAATGGAAGAAGACAAGTGCTGTAAGCTGACCTTTAACCCCCCAGCACACTATGAATGTAATAGATCCTCTCTAAAAGGAAGACACTAGGACTATGAGACCTCTTAGCTTAGAACGCAGAGAACCATGGGTTCCCTCCCCAGAAACCAATCAAGGGCAAACAGTAGCTCGGACCCTGTAACGCTAGCACTCCCAAAGGTAGGCAGCACGACTTCAGGAGTTTGAGCTCATTGTGAGCAGCACAGGGAGTCAGTCCATGGCCATCCTCCATGGTCACATGCCCCAGAATCTCTGCTCATTCACTTGAAAGTTTTTAAAGTATCTCAGGGGGGATGGAGGGAGAGACGTGCTAGGGGACAGCCTCTGCCGGCATGTGTGTGAGTGCACTGCCTGCATTCCTGGTGCTGCAGAGGCCAGATGAGAGCCCCAGATCAGAAGTTACAGGTGATTGTAAAGTGTCTTGTGGATGATGGGAATTGAACTCAGGACCTCTGGAAGAGCAGTGAGCATTTTTTACCACTGAGCCATCTCTCCAGCCCCCCCCCCCCCTTTTTAAGGCAGTCTCTTGCTATCTGCTGTGTATGCTAAGCTAACTGGCCCACCAGCTTCTAGATTGTTTCTGGTCTCTGCCTGCCTCCTCACAGTAATGAACCTAGAGGGCTGACACATCACCTCAGCTTTGGCAAGCTTAAGATGAAATGTAAAACTTGGGTCCTCATGCTTGTTGAGCACAAGGTTTTGCCCATAAATTCATCTTCCCACCTCTTCCCAATCCCCATTTTTGATAGTCCAGGCTAATCTGGAACATCCTATGTCTCCCAAGCTGACCCCCAGCTAGTAAATCTCCTGCTTGAAGCTGCTGAGTCTTGGAGTTACAGACCTATTATGTTGCTTTGGGACCTCATTCGGGTATATGCCACTTCAGCTAAGCCTGGGACCTTACCTTGACCCGGCTGCTGGTGATGCCCTCTCTGGGTAGATCTGTGACTGTGTGACCATATTCCCAACAAGTCTTCCAGTGCCCTCCTGGGGCTGTAAAGAGTGAACCTAGATCCTTCTCTGACATCTACACCCTTAGATCTCAGCAGGCATCTAGGAAAAGGGAGCTGGAAGCATGCTACAGCAGACACACCAAGTGTCCAGCTTACCTCAAGAATTACAGGAAGTAATGTGGGAGATGAAGAATTCTCCTCAACTGGGGAGGAGATTTCCCCTAGGGTCAGAGGTCTTGGGACCTGGTGAACTTGGTTCCTATAGGCTAACCTCACCAATAAGCCTCCTAGGAGTAAAGATACAAGATTAAGAGTTGGCAAGATGGCTCAGGAATAAAGGTGTTTGCTGTGAGACCAGACTACTTGGCTTTGAGGTGCAGTGAAAGGGGGAGAGTGAGCGCTCTCTGACATTGCACACTATATAGAGCACACAGAGTAATAAAACATATTAGCAAAGGAAATTACTTTAGACTGTCATGTAAATTCATTGGGTGAAATGGCAGCATAGCATATAGGAAACCATGGGTTCCTTCCCCTGCACAGTATAAAGGGCCCCTGGGGGGTCATGCTGGGGGATCACGCTGGGAGGTCATGCTGGGGGGTCATGCTTGAATCCCAGCATTCCAAATGTGCAGGCAAAAGCCGGTGATAGTGGCACATGCCTTTTATCTCAACACTTGGCAGGCAGATCTCTGAGTTCCAGGGCAGCCAGGGATATACAGTAAGACCCTGTCTTGAAGCAACAACAAAGCTTCAGGGAACTGAGTCGGGAGTTCGGGGTTATAGTGAGAGGCACTGGGAGTCCTTGGCCATCCTACGTGAGATGGTGAGGAGGCGTTAAAAGCTCCTCCCTTAGAATCCTTGTCATTTTTAATATGTGTGCATTTGTGAGTGAGGATGAAGTGCATCAAGCTCCTCCCTCTGGTGTGGTCCTAGCAGCCACATGCCTTAAGGCAGAGTTTCTTCTTCTCTACATCCTTTGTTTCTCTGTAGTTATCCAGAAAAGGAGCTAAGGAGAGACATTGGATAAAAGAGAAGCCAAGAGTCTAACTCACCTCAAAAAGCAGGGAAAGGAACTTGGGAGGCTTGGAGAAGGGAACTCCAATTGGTGGAGGCTGATGGAGGTCACAGGTCCTGAAACCTGCTGATACAGGGCCCTACTGCCCTACGACAAGAGAGAAAGGATTGTCATTAAGGATAGTTCTTAGGGACGAGGCAGATGGTTTAACCTACAAGGGCACTTGCCACCAGTCTGGCCGTCTGAGTTACCTCTGGGATCTGCATAGTGGAAAGAGAAAACAGAACCCTGGATGTTATCCTCCCATGTACACATGGATCGATAACACATAATAAAGAATAAATGGAATCAGATATTCTAACAAAGAAAGTGATTTGGGGAGTGAGCAGAGTTGGCAGAGTGCTGTCCTAGCATTCAGGAAGCCATAGGTCCTCTCTCCAGCACCAAATAAAGAGGACAAAGTAGACAAGGTGTGTAGTTCTCACACTCCTGAACATGGAGGCAGCTGAATCGGGGGTTCCAAATCACCAATGATGGCTATGCTACATGGTTAGTGGGACCTTGAGATGTTGTTAAACTCAGCCTCTCAGAATGTCTGCTCCTCCCTCTTTTGAACGTTTTTGTGTGTCGAGTGGAGGGTGGTGACTGTGCTGTAGTGGGTGGAGAGAGGACAGGCATCTTCCAGTGTGGGTCCTCACTCTCTACTCTAGATGCAGGGCTTCTCCTGAACTGTATGCACCAGGATCGTTGTCCCAGGAGTTTACAGACAGTCTCCTGCGTCTGCCTGCTTTCTTGTAAGAAGAGTAATGATGTCCCCCACTGGCCTGCCTGCCAGGCTTCAGCATGTGTTCTTGGAACTCAAGTCAAGTCTTAGAATGCGTATAACCACTTAGTGCATTAATCAAGTAACCCTGATGCCCCCGTTTCTGATAGCCCAGCTAGCCTGAGAAAGAGGTTTTCCCTGTTAACCTCCAGCGGACTACTTGAGCCTCAGGAGTGTTGGGATTACCTGCCTAAACCCTCACATGCTGCTTTGAGCCTCCCCTCTCCCCAGATCTCGTTTTAGACCACTTGATCCAACTTACAGATTCCCCAAAACCAGGCCTGGCAGGGGGAAGCCTCCTCTCTGGGTGGGTCGGTGACTGCCCAATCACCTTCCTCCTAGGTCTCCTCTAGGTCAGCTGCTGAGGCTGTGGGGTTTTCATCATCCCAGCTCTAACATCCCCGTACACTAATACACTGCAGGTGTCTAAGAAAGGTGTTGAGAGCTGTGGTGATTTATGTACGCTTGGCCCAGGGAGTGGCACTATTAGAGGTGTGGTCCTGTTGGAGTAGGTGTACCACCGTGGGCGTGGGCTTTAAGACCCTCATCCTAGCTGCCTGGAAGTCAGTATTCTGCTAGCAGCCTTCAGATGAAGATGTAGAACTCTCAGCTCCTCCTGCACTATGCCTGTCTGGACGCAGCCATGTTCCCACCTTGATGATAATGGACTGAACCTCTGAACCTGTAAGCCAGCCCCAGTTAAATGTTGTCCTTATAAGAGTTGTCTTGGTCATGGTGTCTGCTTACAGCAGTAAAACCTTAAGGCAAGAATACAGAAGACAGAAGATAAGACAGATGTCTAACTCACCTCAGGAAATAAGGAATGTAACTTGGGAGACTTGGAGAATTCTGCACCTGCAGGGGTGCTCCAATAGGTGGGGGACTTGACTCAAAGGGTCAGAGGTCCTGGGACTTGACGACCTTGATTCCCTCTGAATAGGTACACCAATGAGTCTCTTAAGATAAAAGAAATGAGCTTCTCATTAAGAAAGAATGAGCAGCTGGCAAGACATCCAGAGGATAACAGTTAATAAAGACGTTTGCGAGCCTGGCCATCTGAGTTCAGTCTACTGGTCCAGATAGTGCCAGGAAGAAGCACTGGCTACCTTACGTCATTCTCTGACCTCCTCAATGCTATGAGGGCTTTTAATAAATGAATGGAATGAAATTTTGTTATGAACAACAAAAAAGATGTTTAGACTTGGTTGAGAGCTAGCCGAAGGTGGAAGAAGGCATGAGTTCTCTCCTAGCACCTAATACCTGCTGCATGGTGCCTCAGGACTGTAGTATTAGTACTCCTGAAGGGAGACATAGCTGGAACCAGGAGCTTAAAATAACCTGTGATGACATATGGAGTCCTTGGCCATTCCAACATAGTTACATGAAACCATAAAATCCCACTAAAGGATCTGCCTTGGAACCTCAGATACTTTTTAAAATGAAAGAAAAGAAAAGAAAAGAAAAGAAAATCAACTCTGGCCCAGCAGTGGTGGCACATGCCTTTAGTCCCAGTACTCAGGAGGCAGAGGCTGGCCGATCTCTGAGTTCCAGGCCAGCCTGTAGCAGAGCTTCCTGTTTCAGGATAGCCCAGGCTATACAGAGAAACCCTGTTTTCAAAAGCAAAACAAACAAAATCAGATTTGTGTGTGTGTGTGTGTGTGTGTGTTGTATAGTAAGGGTAGTGTGAGCCATCATACACATTTTGTCACCCTCAGGTAGCTGCCTTTATTAGCCACCAGTTTTGATGCCGTGTTTCTTCTTTGCCTCCTCATGGGCCAGGCTAAATGCTGTTACCAGTTTCGAGATGGATGTCCCCTACTGGGTTTTTACATGTCCTTTTAGGACTTGGACCCAGGCTGACTCTTGTCAGCAAGTACTTTGTCCAGTTGAGCCAACCCCAACCCTCTTTTTGAGAGTTCAGGCTAGCCTGGAGCATGTTTCTGTGGCTGACCTCAACCTAGTAAATCCTGTGCCAGAGATTCATAAGTGTTAGCTTTAGAGACTCAGACCACCATGTGCTAATTTACGCCCAACTGATCTGACCTGAGACTTCCCTTTCCCCTGTCAAAGTGGAATCCCCTCTGTGACAGGGATCTGTGACTACACAGAAAATCAATTTCCGTCTATATCACCTCCAGGATTCTCCTTGGGCATGAAAGCTTTTTAACACCCCACTTCTGACACCTCCCTCTAGGGTACTATGGGCACCAGTGAAAGGGGTTAAGGAGACAAAGGAAGAAGAGGAGCCAAGGGTTTAATACACCTCAAAAAATAGGGGAATTAGCTTGGGAAAGTTGGAGAATTGACCTGCAGAGAACTCCAATTGGTGGTGGGTGGACTCCCCCACACTAACCAACAGTGGAACCAACAGTGGATTTGACCCAAAGGGTCATAGGTCCTGGGACCTGATGACCTTTGGTCCCATCTGGTTAGGCACAATAATGACTCTCCTAGAAGCAGAAGGAAGGCTCATCAATTAAAAACAAAACCAACCAAACAAAAACCATCTTGGGAGCTGGTCAGATGTTTTAGAAGATGAAGACAATTTCCTGTGGCCTATCGTGATTTTGATCCCTGGGATTCGCTGAGCAGAGAAAGAAGAGACTCCCACTCATCCATTAACCTTCTGATGTACAGAGTACCCTGCACACACTGGCATGCACACACAGAATAAAGACATTTCATAAGAATATTTTGACAAGGTAAGTTGTATTAAGAGTGGGGGATAGACTAGGTTGGTAGAGTGCTAGCCTAGACTCCGGGAATCCCCTCACATACACACACTAAGTAAGGAGTCCAAAGCATGCCGGGCAGTGGTGGCACACGCCTTTAATCCCAGCACTTGGGAGGCAGAGGCAGGTGGATTTCTGAGTTCAAGGCCAGCCTGGTCTACAGAGTGAGGTCCAGGACAGCCAAGGCTACACAGGAAAACCCTGTCTCGAAAAACAAAAACAAAAAGAAGAGCCCGAGGCAGATCAGGCTGTAATCCTAGCAATTCTGAAGGTTGCAGCCAGGTGAGAGGTGGGTTCAGTGGCATCACTGGTGAGACAGGAGTCCTTGGTCATCCTAGGTGCTATATTAAAACCATTAAATGCCATGCAAGACTATCCCTAGGAGTCGTTTCTCATTTTCCTTTGTAATGTTTTTGTGTTTTGTTTGAGAGTTGTGACATGTCATAGTGGACATTTGGAGGGCACAAGACATCCTCACTGTCCACTGTTTTTATTTAGTGCCTCATTCTTTGCTACATAAACCATGCTGGCTGTCCCACAGAATTCCAGACAACCTATGCCTGCCTGTACTGTGGTCAGAGGAGAGCAGAGTGTTCTAACATTCACTATCTGCCAGGCAGATAGTGACCTATGAATGCAGTGGCTATTACGGTGAAGAGGAGAAGTACTCCGATGTTTCATGTTTCTATAAGGGTGTAGGATCCGTAGTATAGACCTCGTCCTACGTGGAGGAACAGGCAGATGAAGAATATGGATGCTCCGTTTGCATGGAGATAGCGGATTAGTCAACCGTAATTTACGTCTCGACAGATGTGGGCTACTGATGAGAATGCTGTAGTTGTATCTGCTGTGTAATGTATGGCTAGAAATAGTCCTGTGATAATTTGGATCGTGAGGCATAGTCCTAGTAGGGAGCCAAAATTTCATCATGATGAGATGTTGGATGGGGCTGGAAGGTCAATGAAAGAGTGGTTAATAATTTTAATAAGAGGATGTGTTTTTCGGATGTTTGTCATTTTGTTTCTATAGTTGAATTACAACGATGATTTTTCATGTCATAGGTCACAATTTGATGTTGTGTGGAAATAATGACTAATTATGTTTTTGTTTTGAGTCTAATATTTTTAACTGGTTGTCTTGGGTTGGCTTTGAAGCCTTCACCTATTTATGGAGGGTTTGGGTTAGCCTTTGCATGTGTTCTTGGGACTCAACTCAGGACTTTACACTTGTTCAACTGAAACGTTATGCTACAGTAATCCACCTTTTATGCTCCCCCAATTTCTGATAACCCAGACAAACCCGGCACATACTTGCTTGGTAGGCTGACTTCGTACTTGTTAAATCACCTGCCTGGGCCTTCAGAGTGTTGGAATTACTGCCCCAAATCACCACATGCTGCTTTGGGTCTTATTTTTCTCTTCTGCCACTTGATCCAAACTGGGAAACCTCATATGCCTGCCTGGCAGGGGGAAGCCTCCTCTCTGGGTGGGTCAGTGACTGCCCAACCACCTTCCTTTCAGGTCTCCTCTAGGTCAGCTGCTGAGGCTGTGGGGCTTTCATCATCCCAGCTCTAACATCCCCGTACACTAATACACTGCAGGGGTCTAAGAAAGGTGCTGAGAGCACAGAAGACAGAAGATAAGACAAGTTCTAACTTACCTCGGAGATAAGGGATGTAACGTGGGAGATCCGCAGGGGAGCTGCAATAGGTGCGAATGGCCAATGGACTTGACCCAAAGGGTCAGAGGTCCTGGGACCTGCTGACCTTGGTCCCTACTGGCTGAGCACACCAATGAGCCTCCTAGAAGCAGAGAGGAAGTTTCCTCATTAAAAAAAGCTCTTAGGGGCGCTGCGAGATGGTTTGGCAGATGAAGGTGCTTTCCAGCAACCCAATGTTCAATCTCCAGGTTCTGTGTGGCAGAAGGAGAGGAAAGACTCCCTCACATTCTCCTCCACCTTCTCCCACACAGTCCCATGCACTCAAGGGCCTGCACACACGGAATCAGTGATACATACAAACACTTCTGATTTGGGAATAAATTCAGTTGGCAAAGTACTAAGCAAGCAGACAGGAAGCCATGGGTCCTCTCCCCAACCCTGAGGAACATGGCCCTCAGGGTTGTGGCTAGCCCTTCTGAGAGTAGAGGCATCTACATCAGTTCAGCGTCATCGTTTGCAATGTAAGGAAGTACTTGGCCATCCTACGGGGCTACATAAGACCATGAAATGTCATTGAAGGGTCTCTCTCAGCTACTTTGCTCTCCTCCATTTTACTCTTGAGTTTGATGGGGACCTCGTAACTTGTATGGTGTGTGGGGTAGGAAGGACACGAGGCATGCTCAGGGATTGGTCCTCATGGTCCACAGTTTTTGATGGTTGCTTGTTCTCTGCTGCATATACAAGACTAGCTTGCTGCTGGGCTCCCAGGCACTCTCTGATATCTGCATGCATTCTGGTCAGAGGGGAGCTAGGGGTGACATCCACTACCTGCCAGGCTGTCATGTGTGTACTTGGGACTCGATTCAAGTCTTCACATTTGTTCAATAACAATTCTATGCATTGATCCATTTCCCTTCCTCCCCCATTTTTGATTGTCCAGCCTAGCCTGGAATATACTTGTTTCTCAGGCTGGCCTCAACTGGTAAATCACTTGCCTGAGCCTTATGTTGGAATTATTGACCCAAATCACCTCTTTTGGCATTTAGCCTTGCCTTCTGTTACTTGATCCAACCTAGGGTGCCACATGATCCTCTGTGGCGTGTAGATACCTCCTTTCTGAATGGATCTGTGAGTTTATAACCACCTTCCTTCTGGGTCACCTTCATGTCACAGTCTGAGACGTGGTCAATGTTTTTACCATCTTACTTCGGACATCTCCTTCCTCTAATATACTATAAGCGTCTAGGGAAGGTTCTAGGGCGGTGCTTAAGTGGGAAGATAAGCCTACTGTCTAACTCACCTCAAAAAAACAAACAAAAAAACAAAAAAAACAAAAAAGGGAATTAAGTTGAGAGGCTTGGATACTTCCGCACCTGCAGGGGAGCTCCAAAAGCCAGGGAGTGAACAATGGATTTGACCCCAAGGGTTAAAGGTCCTGAGACCTGAAGACCTTGATTCCCACTGTCCAGTTACACCAACAAGTTCAGGTGTGTGTGTGTGTGTGTGTGTGTGTGTGTGTGTGTGTGTAGATTTAGATTTTCTGCTATTAAGAAAGCATATTCGTGGCTAAGAAGATGTCTCAGCTTATGCTTTTGCCTCCAAATCTGATGACTGGAGTTCAATTCCTGGGGCACAAATAGTGGACTGAAAGAACTGACTGCCTTAATCCATTTGTGTTCTAACCTCTTTAGATATGGAGCAATGGAGGTTTGGGACAACAAACGTGTGTGTGTATGTGTGTGTGTGTGTGAGAGAGAGAGAGAGAGAGAGAGAGAGAGAGACTCATGTCAACCTCAGGTGTTGGTTCTCACTGTCCCCTTTCTTGACATAAAATCTCTTGATCTCTGCTGTGTAAACCAGGAAACCTGATTCGACATAGTCTCCTTGATTTCTGTTGACCCCCTTACCGTGGGGAAGCTGGAGTGCAGGCATGTGCTGGGCACTGGGCTTTTCCCTGTTTTCTTGGGACTGAACTGCAGCTCACACTTTTTGCCAAGCTCTTTGCCCATTTAGCTGGCTCCTCAGTGGTCTTTCTTCCCTCCTTTTGAGAACCCAGGTCACTTCCTGTTTCTCCTAAGAGGACCTCAACCTAAAATTCTCCTGCCTGAGCGTCTGGACTATTCAGGTAGAAGTTCGAACACTGCTGCTGGCCCCAGTCTTCTCTTCCACCGCTTTGTCCAGTCTGGGATCTCCCTCTAACTCTGCCCTGTTTGAATGACATCGGGTCATTGTGTAACTATCTTCCTTACAGGCCTCCTTCATGCCGGCGCCTGAGGCTGTAAAGGCTTTACCATCTCACCTCTGATGTCTGCAGTCTTAATACCCTCCAGGCTTCTAGGAAAGGCCCTGGGGAGGTGTGGGATAAAGGATAAGCCAGATGTCTTATTTACATCAAGAGATAAGGAAGGATCTTGGGAGGCTTGGAGAATTCTCTTCCTGCAGGGAAACTTTTCTTGGTGAGAGGCCAGTGAGGCCAGTAATGGAGCTGACCCCAAGGGTCAGAGGTCCTTGGACCTGCTGACCTAGGCTCCTACTGGCCGAGCACACCAAGCCTGGAACAAAAACCGTGAGACTGTTATTGAAAACCTATGCTTGTATTTGTATAGCGAGATGGCTCGGAAGAGGAAGTCTTTTGCAACAGGGTAACCACTTAAATAGATCACCCTGTCCCCTGAGCCCTTGTGGTGGCAGGACAGACTACGGGGGTTCTCAGATCTACCTAGGTGGGTCACAGTGTGTGCCTGGGTGCACGCAATCAATGTAATACAAAACTGTTTCCAAGAAAAACTGCTAGATAAACTCGGTGCAGTGCTAGCCTAGCCCAACACTGCATGGAGGACACATAGTAGGTCTGCAATCTTAGCTTCCAGAAGGGAAGGTGGCTGGATCTAGAGTTCGAGAGTCATCTATGGCCACACAGTGGGTTCTTGACTACCCCACATGGCTCTGTGAGGCTCTGAAGTGCTGTTTAAAGGCTCCCCTCAGACTGTGCTCATCCTTTCTATTCTTTGTGTCTGTACCAAGTTGGGAGTCACTTATCATGTCATGAGTGTGGAGGTCACAACTCCCTGATGCTGGTCATCACTTTCCACCTTTCCTTACGATTGGTCTCTGTTTCTCTGCTGTGTTTACCAGTTTAGATGCACTGAAAGCTTCCAGATAGCCTGTTTCTGCCTGACATCCTGCCATAGGGGAGCTGGGAGTGTGCTTCCTCCTCAGCTTTTACATACCTTTGTGGGACTCAAACTCAGGCCCTCATGCTTGTTAGTAAAGCACTTTACCCATGGAATCATGTCCTCCGCCCTCCTGTTTCACATTTTTTAGAGGCTTGGACAGCCTGGGATGCCCTTTACTTCCCAGGCTGACTTCTACCTGACAATCATTTCCCTGAGCCCCCTGAGGGTGGAGATTACATCCCTATGACAGGATATGCTACTTTAGGCTTTCATCCCTGTCTTCTGCCAGTTTCTGCAATCTGGGACTTCCATGTGACCCTGCTTGCCATGGAGCAACCCCCTCAAGGGTAGAATCTGTGGCACTAGAAACGTCTTCCAAGTTTCCCTCAGGTGTCCTGAAGTAAGAACTTTATCACACCACCTGCAGCATCTTTGCACATGCCCTTTTTTTTTTTTTTTTTTTGCTAAAAAAGAGAGCTCAAGGAAAGAAAATAAGCCAAGGGTCTAGCTGACCTCAAGGAATGGGGAGCATATTGGGAAGCTTGGAGACATCTCCTGCTGCAGGGGAATGCCAGTAGGTGCAAGGGAGCTGGGTAAGGAACTGAACCTAGAGGGTCAGGGGAGTTGGGACCAGAACACTGAGGACCTTATCGGCTAAGCACACCAATGAGCCTCCTTGGAGAAAAATGAAGGATCGTCATTAAGAAAGGCCGGAGAGATGGCTCTGCAGTTAAGACCAACGGCTGCTCTTGCAGAGGACCCAGGCTTCATTCTCATGTGCCTATAACTCTTTTCCAGGGGACTCGATGCCCTGTTCTAAACTCCACAGGGACCAGGCAGGCACATGTGTGATGAGCAGATCTTTTTAAAAAGAAAAGATATTAGGAGTTGACCAGATCCTCAGCGTATAAAGCTTTCTGCCCCTATTTGCCTGACCACTCAAGTTTGATCCCTGAACGCACACAATACAAAGAAATAACTGAAAACATTGAGGTCGTCTTTCTCTCATACCCAGGTGTGCTAAGCAGCCAGGACATAAAAACAATCAATCCATCAAGAATTAGGGGGACATGTGACATATGAGTATCCTCCATCCAAGGCTGCTTCAGGACCCATGCAGGCTGCAGGGTCTTTCCCTTTTCACACCCTACATCCTCACCTCCAGCACCCTGCAGGCAACTCAGAAAGGGGCTGGAGGACTACAGTGTCCTAACTCACCTCAAGAAATAGGGGGATTAACTTGGGAGCTTGGAGAAGTCTCCGGGAGGGGAGCTCCAATGGTATGAGGAGGCCAGTACAGGACTTGACGAGAGCATCAGTGGTCTTCAGACCTGAAGTCCTGGGTCCCTACTGGCCAGGTACACCAATGGGCCTCCTAGAAGCAAAGATGAAGAACTGTCATTAAGAAAGGGCATTAGGAGGGATTGAGCAGTTCAGCTGTTTAAGTTGATAAAGGCTTTTGTTCCCAGTCCACGTACAATATAAACTATGCATCCCCTCAAGACCCACAAGCAGAGCAGTCACCTGACACCCACAAGTTGTCCTCAGACCCACCCATGTGTGTGCTGTTATGCAGTTGCTGGGTTTACAGTTCAAATAATCCATGGGATACAAATAACTTCAGTAAATGGAGCCATAGTGCTGATAGGGAATACCTTTAGTTGGCAGATGGCTAGTCTGGCATGCAGGAAGCCATTGGTTCCCTGCTCAGTACTAAGAAGCACATGGTAGCATAGGCTTGTGATCCTGGCACTCCCAAAGGTGGCAGCAGAGATCACAGCAGTTTGAAGTCTTCCATGGTGATACATCAAGGCCCTGGCAGCCCCTGCATGTTTTCATGAAGCCTAGAGGGGCCATTAATGGCTCTCCCTCAGAAGCTCCACCCATTCTGCCTCACGTCATTAGTTGTACTTGTGTGTGTCTCCACACGTGTAGACTCAAGCACACTCAAGAGTGCGTAGGCACATCACGTCCCATGACGCTATTTGGAGGACACAGGACATCGTAGGATGGGGTTCTACCCTTGCTCTCTTTGATCCAGTCCCTTTGCTCTGTGGAGTTCTCCCAGCTGGCTGTTCTGTGAGCTCCTAGACCTTTTCCATTTCTGCCTCCCAGGCAGACACAGAAAGAGAGAGGGAATACCATTTTGCCACTATTCCTAGGACTCAAATTTGGATCCTCATGCTGGCTGGGAATTGTCTTCCTCCTTAAAGCCATCTGCACAGCCCTCTCTCCATCCTTGCTGAGGGTCCAGGCAAGCCCCAGATTTTGTTTCCCAGGCAAATATATAAATAGATATTGTCTGAATAGTAAATCTCCGTTGGGATATCACGTCTCACCTCCCTCAACCACACGTTCTCATTCTCGGTGGTCATTCTTGTCTTTTACAACTCTTGGCCCATCCAAGTCTTTTCCCTCCTGTCATCACAAGAACCACTGCTTCTACATGTGGGATCTGTGACTGTTGGAACAATCTTCCTTCCAAGGCTTCTCTGGACTTTCCTGGGTCTGAAAGGTCTTTACCATCCCACCGCCAACATCTGTGACTATGGAACCCTTCAGGAAAGGAGCTGGGGTGGGGGGCGAGACAGATGATAATCCAAGTATCCCACTCACCTCAAGAAATAGGGGAGTAACTTGGGAGGCTCGTAAAAGTCCCCTCCTACGGGGAGCTCCAGTGAGTGGCGGGGGGAGGAGCTCCAGTGAGTGGTGGGGTGGGACTGGACTTGACCCAGAGGGTCAGAGGTCCTAAGGCCTAATGGCCTTGGTCCTTAGTGCCTGGACAAACCAGTGAGCCTCCTAGGAGAAAGATGCAGGGTTGTTACCAACATAATATATTGGGCCAGTAAGATCATCATTAAATTCGGGCTTTTACTACCACACTTTTGCCAGTCTTTTGATCCTCAAGAACCTTATGGTGTAATGTGCAATTCCCACTCAGTAGGTGTAACCCACACAGCTGCTTCATTTCATACTAGCACACCCTTCCTGCCTCCAACATACACAATATTTTAAAATGTTTTTATGAAAAAAAAAAAAAAGTCATCATGATGACGTTAAGGTCAGTTGATATAGAATTGCTTAGCATGCTGTGGGTCATTTATTCCTTCCCAGCCTTGCATATAGATTACTTGTGTGAGTCTAGCTCTCCCAGAGATGGAAGCAGTTAATCACGAGTTTGATGTTAACACTGTGAATTTAACAATCCTGACTACATGGGACTATGGAATGTCACTAGAAGCTCTCTATCAGAATCTCTTCTTTCTATACTCTGTGTGCTGACAGACACATGCCCTGGCTCGTCTTAATGGATGCCATAGGATTCAGCTGGGGTGGTCCCCACTGACTAACTTTTCTGAAACAAAGTCTCTTCTGCAATATGTAATCCAGGCTAGATGCATACATGCTTCCATGTAGGCTTCCTTCTCTTCTATTGCACCATAGCATTGCTGGCCTACGGTACTCCCTCGGATTTTAAACGTGCTTTGGGGACTCAGACGCTGCATCCTCAAGCTGATTGTGAAAGGACTCTCTATGCTTTAAACCATCTCTCCAGTAGTCTCCATCACCTTGTGTTTGTGGGACATCCTCGGTTCCCCCCAACTGGCCTGGATTTAGTACATTTTTTGCCTGCAGATGTTTAGTGTCAAAATTCTTGATTTGGCCCGAGCAGTGGTGGCGCACGCCTTTAATCCCAGCACTTGGGAGGCAGAGGCAGGCGGATTTCTGAGTTCGAGGCCAGCCTGGTCTACAGAGTGAGTTCCAGGACAGCCAGGGCTGCACAGAGAAACCCTATCTCGAAAAACCAACCAACCAACAAACAAACAAAAAACCTATATGTATAAAAAAAATCTTGATTTGCACTACTACACATTGCTTTTGGACCCCTTTTTGATTCAACCTGAGATTCCCTGTCTGCCAGCTAACCCTCCTCCCTTTCTGTAGATATGACTATCTAACCTTCCCCCACCTCCAGTTTCCTTTATCTCTTCTCCTGCCACTGTGAGGCCTTTACCTCCCACTTTTTGGCATTTATATGCTTAGTATGCTTGCAGAAGTATCTATGTGAGGTAGTGCAGGAACCTAGTACATGTGTTAAGCCAAGTGTGTAACTCACCTTAAACAATAGATGAAGGTAACTTGGAGGCTCTGGAGAAATCTACTGCAAGGGAGATTTTCTTGGTGTGGGTGTAGTTAACCACAAGGGTCAGAGGTCCAGGGACCTGATGATATTGGTCCCTACTGTTCACACACACCAGCAAACCTACTAGGAACAAATATTTAAAAATTTATTAAGTATCTTAATTCAGTCAAATTTTTATTTTTAGAGTCATTTTATAATTTTTTGTGTTCATGCATATGTCTGTGTGCACACGTACCACAGTACACATTGGGAGGTCAGGAGACAACTTGCAAAGGTTGTTTCTCTCCTTTTACCATGTGGGTCGTGGGACTCAAACTCAGGTCATCAGGCTTGGCAGCAAGCATTGTTACTCACCGCCGTCTCTCTGGGCCTCTTGCCCAGTTTGTGCAGTGTTCACTTACTGTGTACGAAAGCTTGGTGCACTTTCTTTGACCTGTGGATGCACGTACATACATCCCATGCATCTACTCAATTTACACATCTTTTATTTCTCTCTGCCTTACTTTTTTAAGAGGCCCTCTCATTAAATCCGAAGCTCATTATTTTGGCTATGCCTCTTATTGTCTCTATTTCCAAGCGTGCGGACCCATGCCTGGCCTTTACATGGGCGTTGGAGATTTGATCTCATGTTCCCTTGCTTGTGCCATGATTGCTCTTATTGAGTGGATCATCTCTCCAGGCCCCAAACTTTGGTTTCACTAGCATCACAGAAATTTTCTGCAGGACCCCATTTCTTCCCAGCACTCTTGGAGGTGCCAGCTGGTCCATCTGATTTGCAAGGCTACCTTCTGCTCCTGTGTTGTCAGCCTAACCCCCCCCCCCGTCATGTAATTCTCAAGCCATACAGTCCTTATGAGACTGTTTTAGTTGTCCTTTTACTTGTCATGTTGAAGCTTCTAGGTTTAGTTATCTCACAATCAAATAACGAGTGTCAGTCCTCGTGCCTGGGGATGGAGGGATTTTCTTGGTTGATGGAATTGCCTATGTAAAAGACGTAAGAAGGTAGGTGGTCTCTGCTGGTAGCTTCTTGTGGGTGTCACTGGACAAAAATTATATATCTATGAAAAATATATTTATAATTCCTCATGGTTTTGCAAGTGTGTAAATCCAGTACTTGGGAGATGCACACCAAAGGATGAAGAGTTCAAGGATTTTGTCCGCCACAGGCCAGCCTAGGTTACATGACACCCTATATCAGAAACACCAACAGAGAAAGGCATTTCTCTTGAGTAGGAGCTGCCAGCCGAGCACACCCTCACTGTGGAGGAGATGCATTGACTGCATGGCAGCTCTTACACTGTCAACACTGTAGTCACGGTGAGGACACCCCAGAAACTGCACTCCAAGCATAGCTGAAGACCTGCCATAGTTACCATCAGTCTAGACAGCCTGCTGTGGCCATAGAAAGTGGCATTCCTAAACAAGACAGACTGGAGGAAACTCTAGATCATCCTGAAGCCATTTCACAGGGTCCAGGGGAAGATGCTATTTGCCTGCCCAACTTCCCCTGAAGACCTTTGGTACAAACTGGATCCTTCATTTGCATTATGGACAATGTCATGATTGCAACACACACCCTTCTAGATACCTAGGTTTGACTAATGTTTAGAAGCAGTAAGCCATTACCATCTTTTTTTTTTTTTTCCAACATTAGGCCCATAAATCTTTTGCTATATTTAGTTTTTAAAATACGTATGGCAGGCCTGAGGTGTTAATGGAAAGTAGACTACGGGTTAGGATTAGGGCCTAAAACCATAAGCTTGTGAATCTTGGGACTTAGTCCAGTCTAGCTCATATTTTGAAATTGAAGGCCCAGGTCAACTAGCCAATAGCCTATCAGAGAGTCCTCACCTGCTCAGCATTCCTCCCTCCCTCTTTCTGAAACTACACTGAATGTAGCCCAGGCTCTCATCAAATGATCTATATTACCTCAGAATGATATATAACTCTTGACACACTTGCTTCTACTTCTAAGTGCTGGGATTAATGACATGGGCCATCACACCAGACTCCTTACTCATGATGTCTTAGTAAGACAAAAGAATCAAACCCAGGTGACTCTTACATATATTACATGGATATATAGTGTTCAGGGGTATAAGCTAGGAGGGCATTCTGGACACAGAGCTTACTTTTGGTCACAGCAGAATGACTGAAATTAGGTGTCATGGTCAAAGGGAGTTAGGTTCTCTGAAAGACAGTTTGCAAAGGCAGCAGGAGGTAAGGCCTGAGTCCAGGGCCACACAGACTAATGCGACCCTTGGCTGCCGCCCCCAAAACGTCACCACTAAAATCTTCCAGCCAGTTTTCGCCCATGTGGGACCAACCCATTCTTCCCTACCGGAAGTGGAAGGGGGCGGAGCCGGCGGAAGTTCTATCTCCACCGGGCACAAGAGGCCAGTGTGTAACTTCCTCTCGGGGAGGGGACACTTCCAGTTACTGCGCCCAGTCTAACCCTACGGGTGCCGAGTGTGGCCAGAGCAGTGCGCCTGCGAGCTGTCTCTGCATCCCGCGCGCAGTGGGCGTTACTAACGGACAGCACCCGCCTCTGAGAGCTCAGATACAGTGATGCTTCAGGAACTGTGGACCCTCGGACCTAACCCCTGTTAATGTTGAAGGACCAGAGAATATGAATCTAGGTGCTGCAGCTGTGGCTCTAGTTAAGGACCATGCGAAGCGTGTCGGAGACTGTCTCTCCAGCTCACCAAAGTAAAAAAGACTACCCGACCGCACAGATTCGCAGTCGAGTTGAAATCGATCTGAAAAAAAGAATTGGTGCACGTTAATTTGAACCATATCGCCCAAGAGCCAAGACTAAAGGATCAGAGCTCACCAGCGGATCACAACGCGGGGTATAAGCTGCTGAGAACCTGCTGTAAATACGCCAGCTATTTAATATCAATTGGAACCTGCAAGTTAGGTAACATCCAGATCTCCTTCCCAAATGAAGGACCGTGGCACAGGTTAAGTAAAACTTCAATCTTATTCACCAGTGTGTGCGTGTTCGTGTTCGTGTGTGTGAATATAATAAAAATTTCTAAACCCTGGCCAAAAATGACATTATTTGAAGACCCACTGCTATAATGGTACAAAGGTAGAAGGGTATTTTTTTCTCATTTATTTTTGAGATGAGGTCTTGCTGTGGACCGACCATACCCTTGTGCTATCCCTCCTGCCTTTGCCTTAAATTGCTGCAATTACAGGACCTCACGCCATGTACGGCCTCCTTTGTTGTTTTTCCAGACTGGGTGTGCTTTAGCTCAGTTCTCCTTAGACTTGGGATGTCGCCGGGGTTCGCCTTGGAACCCTGACCTCTCATCCTATGTAAGTGCTGGGGACACAGCAATTGTATGACTATTGCCTGGCTGGGCGCTCGTGCTAAAGCTTTGCCAGAAGCTTTGTGTGGTTTCATGAAGAGGTTATGGTTTTGTTTTTTAAAACAGTGTTTGTAATAGTATATCCTTTGCCTTTTGTACTGACATTGAGGCCTCACTGATGAAAGGACTGGCAGTTAACTGTGGAAAGCACCGTGTAAGATGTCTTAGTTGACCCAAGGACTAGCAAGAGTCAGTTTCAGGAGGATCCCTTAGCCAGTCACCTTTGGGGAAGTGAAGAAGGCAAGCCAGATGTGGTACACTCCTGTAATCCTAGCACTTGGGAGACTGGGGCAGAAAGATCACTAACTTAGAGGCTAGTCTGGACGATACTGTGGTGTTCTAGGCTAGCCTGGGCTACAGAGTGATACCTTGTGCCAGAAAACTGAAGAGAGGAAAAAATATTTTTAAAAGAACCACAGCAGAAGTGGCCGGGGTGTCGCTCAGTAGTACATTGCTTGTCTAGGTCAGGCAAGGCCCTGGGTTGGACCCTCAGCATCACCAAATCGAAAGGAGGAAGAGAGAGCAGAAGTAGGTGTGCTCACCTGCCAAGTCAGCTGAATCTGAGCTAACTGTCACTGTGTGGGTGAGGACCTACCAAGTGAGGGTTCTAATCTCGATGACATCATAAGCGTTGCCTGGTATCAAGTAAACAAAACTTTTACTGGCCAGTTCTCACTCCTGCATGATGCTCGAGATATAGTTAAACTTGTTTATTAATTCTTCCTGTGTCACAAATTATCCCTTAACAATACTTTAGAGTCTCTGAAAGTCTGAATGTCACTGTGATTTTTTTTCTTCCCTTAAAAAACAGATGCGAGGGTCAGGATAGCTACTGTGATGTTCTGAATTTATCTTAAAGTTATGTAGTGTTCTTTCTGCGGTCGTGATCACACAGACCAGTCTGAACAGAGTTCGAGGAAACTTGGCGAGGGTATGGCAGCCAGAAGTAACTGTTGGTAGCCACCATCTTGAAGGCTAGCAACTGCCATATTTCAAAGTCTGATTTAAAGCACACCCACCTCCCTCTCCCTCACACCAGGCAGGACTCACAAATCTGGGAATCTAGTGCTGGGATTATAGGTATGTCCCAACATGCCCACCGTACCTGATCCTCTTTAATTTTGGGAGGCCAGTCATCATGTAGCCTAGCTGGCCTCACTGTTGGCTACGTAGTCCTTGGTAACCTCAAACTTGAGGTAGTCCCCCTGTCTTTACCGCCCAAGTGTGTATACAGGGATGAGCCACTCTGCATGCTACATACTTTTTAGCCAGGCTTTGCCAAAAGTCTGGCATCTGACTGTTTTGTGACCCTATATTAAGACAAAAAAAAAAATCCTTAAAACAATGTGTTTGCCTCTTGACATTGAGACCTCACTGATGAAAGGACTGGCAGTTAACTGTGGAAAGCACCATGTAAGATGTCTTAGTTGACCCAAGGACTAGCAAGAGTCAGTTTTAGTGAGAATCCCTTAGCCATTCACCTTTGGAGAAGTGAAGAAGGCAAACCAGATGTGGTACACTCCTGTAATCAGTGTAATCTAGCACTTGGGAGACTGGGGCAGAAGGATCAATGACTGAGAGGCTTGCCTGGACTATGCTGTGTGTTCTAGGCCAGCCTGAGCTATCACAGCATAGGCCATAGCCTATAAGCAAATCTTGACAGCATCACGAGCACTGCTTGGTAACTAGTCAAATCAACAGAAGGTTTGTTGGCCAGTCTCCCCCTAATCGACGTTTTAGATTAATTCATTTATTCCTTCATCCTATGTCACCAGTCATCCCCAAACAAACACTTAAGAGTTTTTAAAAGTTCAAGATCTGTGTGCATTGGTGGGTTCCACCCTCAACCTCAAAACAGAGATGAGAGGTGACAAGGTGATCACCATCTTATAGTGGTGTGATAATCTCTGACAGGGATCGCACGGACTATTCTCACTAGGGTAAAAGGGAACTTCACGAGAATATGCAAGCTGAAAGAAGAGATGGCTCCGGAGCCGTCCTGAAGGCTGGCTACCTCCATTTCTCAAACTCTCTCATTGATAATTACCAAATATCCACAAAGCACCCAGCACTGTTTAAGAAATGAAGGAATGTAACTAAGCAAAGTCACTATATGATGCCTTATATAACGCACATACATATGTTTGTTGGTCTTAACTCCCTGCTTCCAAGTAAATACAGTTTTATGAGTGGTTCTATCCATGCTTAGCAGTTAATTGGTAACCTTTCTTAAATATCCAGGCAATCATGACGGTTAGTAGCTACTTGAGTTTTCTTTTGGCACTACTGACTTCTAGTAATTTATAGAGCTGAGCTTGTGATGCTAGTGGTCAAAGCCAGGACCTCATGCACGCTAGGCAAGTCCTGTGCCACTCAGCCACATCTCTAGCCTGAGAGGGCTGATCTTAAGCCTACAAGGATGTAAATGGAAGGGCCTGTATCGGGTGTGTGTGCTGCTGATGTTAGAGAGGACTGTAGACAATCTATAAGCACAAATGTAGATAG
>JADRCH010007274.1:759014-795396 GCA_019843965.1 Rhynchomys soricoides
AAGATAGACAGGTAGATAGACAGAGAAGTAGATAGACAGACAGACAGGTAGATAGATAGAGATAGATAGACAGATAAATGATTGATAGATAGATAGACAGAGATAGACAGACAGACATATAGATCATAAATAGACAGGCAGACAGGTAGAGATAGATAGATAGATAGATAGATAGATAGACAGAGATAGATGATAGATAAGATAGACAGACAGATAGGTAGATAGATAGACAGACAGAGAAGTAGATAGACAGACAGACAGATAGGGAGATAGATAGATAAATGATTGATAGATAGACAGAGATAGACAGACAGACATATAGATGATAGATAGATAGACAGGTAGACAGAGATAGATAGATAGATAGACAGACAGACAGACATATAGATGATAAATAGACAGGTAGACAGAGATAGATAGATAGATAGATAGATAGACAGACAGACATATAGATGATAGACAGGTAGACAGAGATAGATAGATAGATAGATAGGTTACAGATCAGCATGGCTTTAAGAGTTTGCCTTTACTGTGTCGTGAAGGAAACCTACATTTTGCATATGATCTGGATGCAGAAGGTGGGCATTAGCCAGTTCCAGTGGCCACCTTACTTGTTCACTTGGGTTTCTGTAGAGCTCAGAGACTCGTGGATTGGGTAATCACTGGCCTGAGCTGGATGCACAGCCAGTCCAGTGTGGCTTTCATTCAAATTTCTCAGATGGCTAATGATGTTGAACACTTTTCAAGTATGCTGGTTATCTATCTTTTTCAGAACTGGCTGGTCAGTTCATTAGCACACTCATCGATTGGGTTGTTTGAATTAATTGGATATATTGTAGATCTAAATCCCAGGTGAGGTTCCCCAGCGGCGTTCTCCCCATTGACAAGCTATGTCTTCATCCAGATGTTGCTTTTGGTGTGCAGAAGCCTTTTCCCTTTAGGCCCTCCTCCTCTCCTAGTTGCAGTATTTGAGTGAGTGATTGAGGTTCTTTTCAGAAAGGCCTTGTCTATGTCTTAGCATCTGTGTCCTACTTCCTGACAGTGGCAGAGCTGATCTTACATTAGGCTCTTTGATCACCAGGAAGAGAAGATATAGGCTGAGTTTCACTTGTTTACATGTCTTTCCAACACTGTTGAAAGAGACTGTCGTTTTCTCCAGGGTATATTTAGGCACCTTTGCCAAAAATCAGGTGACTGGTTATGTAGGTTATATCTGGGTCTCTATCCCTGTCTGTTATCTGTCTGGTACAGGTGCCATGCTGTTTGTTACTGTGGCTTAGCAAGATATCTTGAAATATGGCTAGAGCTCCAGCGTCGTTCTCTTTGCTCTGTATATTATTTGTATTATTTATTGACAGTTCATGCCAGCCTGGAACTTGCTGGCAAGGATGGCTTTGAGTTCCAGACCCCCCTGCTCCTATCTCTTGAGTGCTATGATTTCAGGAGTGTGTCACCTTACCTGGGTTATGTGGTGCTGGCTGTTGAACCCAGGGCTTCTTGCATAGAGGTCAAAGCACACTACCAACTAAGCCACATTGCAGGCACACTTTTCAGTTTTTGAGATGGTCTCATAGTGTAGACAAGGCTAGCCTGGAATCTAGCCACAGCTGGCCTTGCCCTCAGCAGGCTTCCTAAGTGTATGTACCGCATCTGACTTTTTAAAAGCCATTCTTTTTTTTTAAGAGAAAGTATCTCATTCTGTTGCTCAGGCTAGTTTCAAATCTCTGAGCTCAAGTGATCCTCCTGCCTCAGCCTCCTGAGTAGCTGGGACTACAGGACAAAGGTACTTCACCCAACTTTTTAATAACTGAAGTGACAGCTGAAAGGAAGCCTTCAAGGTTGGATTTGTCCACTGCGCCCGCTCCTCTACCTCCTTATGGTTTTTGCATGCTAGTTAATTGCAGACAGAGGGCATGGTGCTGATACTGTTTGTAACAGAGTTCCAATCTATAATTCAGGGTGGCCTCAAACTTGAAATCCTAGCTTAATGTGGCATCTCAAGTCTGAAATGCCAGCACTTAGAATGCCAAGGCAAGAGGATTTTATTATATTGGAGTCTACAGCCTTTGGCTTACATAGTGACTTCTATCCTGTCTGAGCTAAGACTATGAGACATTACCTCAAAGTAACAACAGATAAACTAATGGTCTCAAGATTGTCTAGACTGAGCCTTCCACATACTAGTATCGGCAAACACGAAACTGCACACCCAGCTAATTTGTGTTAACAAATGTCTTCCCCTCCTTTTTTTTTTTTTTTTCTTTAGGTGTCTTTGGATGACCTGAAACTCACATCGACCGACCTGGCTTTGGACTCAAGGGCAGGGATATTGCCTCAGCTTCCAGAGTGCTGGGATTATAGGCACGTGCCACCATGCAGAGCTCTGTTTTGTATTTTGAGACAGGGTCTCACTTTCTAACCCAGCTGAGTTACAGCAAGCCTCCTGCCCTGGCCTCTAGAGTGCTGGGTTTTCAGGCATATAACACTACACCCAATTTACTTTCTGTATCTTAGGATGTTTTGGCATTTTCCAAAGCTTGAGGAAGGCTTAAGGCTGTTATGGTAGGCCACCCTTTGAGGCCACAAAACGCTCTCTACCAGGGGCGTGGCTATCTTGAACAAACTAACCAGTCCCGAGTCTCTATTTCTGACAACTTCCTGATTTGAGTCTCACACTCAAACCAATTTCTCCTAACTCACCCAGAGCCAGGTGTCAGGTGACGAGCCACCACTTCTGTACTGAAACCCACTGAACCAGTTAGTTGGCCAATTCTGAGCACCTTGCCATGCCCAGGTTTGCTTTTCTCTTAGAAACGCCAGCAGAGTCTCTACCTCAGACTTTCCCCTACATTCTGCTGCTTTGTTTTCAGAGCCTGAGCTACTCTGCAACTTTCCACATAGCCCACTGACCTTAAACTTGTGATTCTCCTACGTCAGGCTCCTGAGTGCTGAGATTGCATGTGCACATCTGTACACTGAGTATCCTCCCACCAACCTGTGTTCTACTACATCAGACAGACTTGGTGCTCATCCTTGGCCCTGTCCAGCAACGGGGCACCCCCTTCTCTGGGTAGGATCTGTGACTGCAGAACCATCTTTCTTATAAGTTTCCTTCTGGTCTCCTTCAACATCTGCATCCTTAATAAGTACAGGTGTCTAGGAAAGTGGCCATGAGGACACAGGATAGATGATAAGCCAAAAGTCTTAATTCACCTCGAGAAATAGATGAAAGAAACTCGGAGACGTTCGGGAATTCTCTTTGAGTTATGATTCTCTTAGTGGGGGGCTGGCAACAGACTTGACCACAGGAGTCAGAGGTCCTAGGACCTGATGACTTGGTCACTATCTGTCACACCAGTAAACCTTCTAGAGAAAAATATGAGGGGTTATTATTAAAAAATAACACTAGGGGCCAGAAGGATGGCTCAATGGGTAAACCGTGATGACCCAAGTTCTATCCCCAAGACCCATACATTAGAAGTTGACTCCTCCAAGTTGTCCTCTGATCTCCACATGTGCACTGAGGCCTTCATGCCCACTGCCGACACATATAAAATGAACGAGATAAAACAGTTATAGAAAGGGCATTAGGACTGAGGAACAAATGCAATTGGCAGAGTGCTACCCTAGTGTGCAGGACGCTGTGTGCCTCTTCTGCCAAACCACATAAAGGGCAGTTCAGAGCTCAGCCCTGTATTCTTGCACTCTTGAGGGTGAGGTAGCTGGATCAGGAGTTGTCTTCTCTGGGGACATAGTGAGTCCTTTGTTATCCTACATGGCTACATGAGACAATGGAAATACCATTAAAGGCTCTCCCTCAGAATCTCTGCCCATTCTCATTCTTATTTTTATCTTTCTGAGTGTGTGTGTGTGTGTGTGTATGTATGTATGTGTGTGTCTAATACATGGTATGGTGGATGGATGTAGACCATAGGGTCTCCCTGAGCGTCAGATCTTGCTTTTGACCTTTCTTGAGGTGGGGCCTCTTGTTCTCCTTTGCATATGCTAGGCTAGCTGTCCCATGAACGTTCAGAGATAGCCTCCTGTCTCTGCAGGCAGTCTCCTCCACCTGCCTGCCCTTTCGCCATAGGAGAGCTGGGAGTACTAACTGCCCCACTTGTTGGGATGAGAGGCCCGCATCACCCTATGCTGGGTTTGGCCCTCATTCTCATCTCCCACAACTTGATCCAATCTAGGACCTCCGTCCACTCTGCCTGCCATGAATGAACCCTCTCTGGGTAGGATCTGTGACTGTATAACCATCTTCCTTCTGAGTCTGATTCAGGTCCTCTCTTGGGATTAGAAAGTCTTATCAACCCACTTCCCACTTCAACGATGAGTATATCCTTTAAGTCTTAGGGAAAGGGGCGGGGTGGGGCATAGGAGAGATAGCAAGCCAGGTATATAATTTACCTCAAGAAATAGAGGGAAGAGACTTGGGACTTCTCTCTGGAGGGAGATCCTAAGGGTGGAAGGGAATGAAGGGACATGACCACTGAGGTCAGAGGTCCTCTGGCAAGAATGACGTCAGTCAGCACTGGTAGCACGGCTCAGACTCCTGAAAGCAAAGATTCAGGACTGTCCTTAGAAAAGATAGAGGGCTGGTGTGTAACTCAGGAGTAGAATGCTTGCTTAACTTGCCTGAAGCCCTGGGTTTCCCAGCACCAAATGTAAATATGGCCACCCATGCCTGTGATCCCAGCTCCTAGGGAGGTAGAGGCAGGAGGAACAGATCATCCTGTGCTACATTACAAGGTCGAGGCCAGCCAGGGCTCCCGGAGTCCCCCAGTCTCAGAAAAGTTTAAAGAAAAATCAACAGAACCAAGAGGGTTGCAAAGAGTGCTCAGAGGGCAGTGTCAGAGCCAGGTCTTCTAACTGCTGCTCCCTCTCCCCAGAATGAGGCCACACCCCTCAGCCTCCCAAGGCCAATCAGAGAGCTGCTGTGACTTCACAGCTCTTAGAGTTCTCTCTAACCCCCTTACAGCATCCAGCCCAGACACTCTGATGCCAGACAACCTTTACAACTTTATTTTTATCTAGTACCTTCCTGTCTTGTGACTCACACCACACAGGCTACGTCACATGATGTGGAGCTATCGCCCCCCCAAAAACTTGTAAGATACCTCCTGTCTCTTTCCCTTCAGGGCCAACATCATGCCGCTTCAGGCCCCATCATGGCCGCTTCTATCCATGAGTCTGTTCAGCTTCTGTTTCCTATGACCCTGTCTTTGTTACTATTTAGAACAGGTAGCTTGTCTCTAAGAGTTACTAGAGGAAATTCAAGGCTCTCTGAAAAATGGCTGTAGAGCCAGCCAGGGTGCCTTTCGTGTTAGCATTTAGGAGATGGAGCCAGAAGGACCACCATGACTTCATGAGGATCCTCGGCTACAGACAAGCCTGGACCACATGAATCCCTGCTTCAAACAACCCAACCTGAAAACTGTCAACGACAAGAATTTTGAGCAGGGAACCGTCAACCATGCAACCCTTTCACTGGCAAGTGACTGCACTTTCGGCATCACAGTCCTGTCACCTTAGATTCTTCATAATCACTGTCAAGGCAGCCACCGTAGAGGACCACCAGTACAGACAGCCCAGTAAAGCAGCTCTCTAGGCCAGAGAGGGCTGAGTACACTCTACATGACCCTGGCCAGAAAGGGAGTGATTCATCCTAATAGCCAACCTCTGATTGATGTAACCTTGACCCTGAGTGACAGACTGTGAATTTGATGTAATGCCCTTGTCATATACTATACTATGGGTAAAGAACTAGGGTGTGTAAGCTTTAAAAGTTTTAAGTTTTGAGACAAGGTCAGAACTCAAAGCTGGTATGTAGCCAGGGCTATAATGATTTTTTAATGATTTATTTTCATGTGTATTGTTTTGTCTGCATGTGTATCTGTGTGACAGTGTCAGATCCCCTTGTATGGAGTTATTGACAGTTGTGAGCTGCCATGTGGTTGCTGGGAATTGAACCCAGGACCTCTGGAAGAGCAGCCAGTGCTCTCCATCTCGGAGCTCTCTCTCCAGCCCCTAGACTTACAGTTTGAACTCCGGCTTCTCCTGCTTTAACCTCTAGGCTGGGACTGTGGGCAGATGTCACCCTGCTTCCTTTTGGTTGACCTACTTGAAACAGTGTTTCACTTTGTATCCTAGCCTGCCCGGGAACTCACAGCAGTCAGTAGTCTGCCTCTTCTTCCGCAGTGCTGGGCTTAGATGTGTGTCCACTGTCCCCCTTGACTGACTTTCTGTATCTTGGGATGTTTTTACAAATTTCCAAGCTTTCAGGCTTGAGTAGTGTCTCTTACCCCTGCCAGGGCCACTGATTCTTGGAGTAAAATTGGCTCATTGACTGGGAGCATGTCTTTGAAATACAAACCAATTCAGAGAGTCTATAATGGAATTAATTTATTGTGTAATCTATAACAATTGGTTCACAACTTGTGTTCAAAGCCAGTAAAGCCTAGCCAGCATAGGGATGTGGTCTAAGAAATGGTAGATACTAGATTTCTCTATCAAATACTGTGAAACTGTTTATGACAAAGAATCCAGTCTTTTTAGATTCCCACACACACCTTGTAAGATTTTTACGCAAAAGTTTTAATCTCTTCCCAACCTGGGGGAAAGACACAGTCATCACCTGCATTAAATAAACACCAACTGTTCTTCCCAGCCTGTGTGCTTGCATTTCTGAGTGCTCCCTTTTAATCACGAGTAAAGTTTTGCTTTGGCTTTGTTTGGGTGTTCCTCTGTATGATCCTGAGAATATTTTTAATAATTTGGGGCTTGTCCAGGATTTCAAATTCATCTGGGAGAGTGTTCATAACCTCTCCCTTGGAAGAGAAGTGTCCCCTGCCTTGTTGCAGCGACAGCCGAGTTTGTCGATTGTAGATGTCCCTTCATAGATACTGATGTCAAGCCTCTGCTTAGATCAGTGCACCTTTTGATAACAATTACAAGAAGTGCTTAAAATGGTTGTCTAACCAAAGTTTATCTTGAAATGTTTGGTCTTTGCCCACATTTTATCTAAATATAACATGGTAGTTAAAAGTACCAAACTGGTATAACTGACCTTCTGGGTATCTGCAGTGGTCTGAATGAAAATGGCCCCTATAGGCTCACTGGGAGTGGCACTGTTAGGTGGTGTGGCCTTGTTGGAGGACTTTGTACAAAAGTGTCACTATGGGTGGGTTTTAAGGTTTCGGCTCAAGCCAGGCCCAGTGGCTCACTCTTTCTTCCTGTTGCTGCCTGATGATCCAGATGGAGAACTCTTAGCTACCTCTCTCCAGCATCATGTCTGCTGCGTGCCACTGTGTTTCCTGCCATGATGACAGTGGACTAAACCTCTGAACCTGTAAGCCAGCCCCAATGAAATGTTTTCCTCATTAAGAGTTGCTGTGGTCATGGTGTCTCTTCACAGCACCAGAAACCCCCGGTGTCCAATAATTATACTTAGAGACCTGTACTGATATGGTAAGAGGGATTTGCTTTGGTTTGTTGAGACAGGGTTTCTCTGTGTAGGCTTGGCTGTCCTGGAACTCACTCTGTAGACCAGGCTGGCCTTGAACTCATAGAGATCTGCCTGCCTCTGCCTCCTGGTCACAGGGATTGAAGGTGTGCACCCTCTGGTAGAAGGTACTTAAAAGAGAATATTCTCCCCCTTCACCTCCCCTCCAGGTTAGCTGGGTCCCAGGGGTCTGCTCAAATGTTCTGTGACTATGGGAAGTCACCTGTCTTTTTGTTCAGGGAGGCCATGGAGACCCTACTGAGTGAACTCTAATCAGTCTACAAAAAGGACATTTTTTTTTCTCCATGCTTCTAAGCAAAGCCATGGCTAAGCAAAGCCTTTGACTTGTCCTCGCAGCCAGAGGTTCCTCTCAAACCCAAGTGATCCCTGAAGACCAGATCCTCAACTGGCCTTGACAATAAAATCAAATGACTAATTTTGGTCATCTATATGATTTTTAAACACCCAGCAAGAAAATACACTCCCAAACTAAGATGATCAGTATGTGGGGTTTGCTATTTTGTTTGCCCATGGGATAACATTCCCCAGATGGTGGACTTAAACCCCTGAGCCATCATTAGATAACTACTTCTCACTAAGAATTTTCTTCTTGGTAAGAAAATGAAACCCAGATGTAAGACTTCAGATCTTGTCTCAGTTCAAAACTGCAGTACCTGTCAGCAGCCGAGAGACAGACCCACTACTGCTTCAACCTAGAAATCAAATGATGGCTAAGATTCTCTTCTCTAGGGCTGTCATGCTGACTTTTGCCACACTGAAGGCTGTCTATCAGATGGTCTCAGTCAGACCCTGGGCTCATCACAAGAGACCAGTCTTTAAGGTCAAAGAAAAATGAAGAGGAACCCAATAAAGGGAGACTCTTGTGAGCCTAGCAAGAGATCCCAGTGAACTTTGATCTGGACAGTTAAAACACTCTGTTTTGGCTTCCCTTGGTTCTGCAGCTAACTTGCTGTGACTTCTCCCTCATGCCTCTTTTCAGGTACCAGGCAAAGACTTCTCTTCTGCCCTTCCTAAACCTGGCTGCTATACAGATAGTCCTAAGGTTATCTCTTGGAGGAAGGTGAGGTCTGGCTAGGCCGCTTAAGAGAAAAACCAAACAATTTATCTCTTGGCTAAAAGCCTGAAAGTTTCTTGGAACTCTTGGCAGCCTCCTCCTTGCCAGAAACCAAAGAGCCAAAAATCTGATTTGGGTCCTAAATGATTCTATGATTACCTCTTTGTGATGGGGGGGGGCACTGCGGAGAGGGGTGGTAAAATTGGCATTGAAGGCCTGTTAAGAGAAAACTGGCTGGATATAGTGTGCCTTTTATCCCAGCACTTGGGAGGCAGAAGCAGGCAGATCTTTGAAATCAAGGCCAGCCTGGTCTACATAGTGAATTCTAGAACAATCAGGACTACACAGAGAGAGCCTGCCTCAAAAAAATAAGTAACTAAGTAAACAAACAAGTAAAAATTATAGAAAGGAAGATGAAAGCAAGAACACTTCTGGTCAGGAGAATAGTTGGGGCAGATCAGTTTTCTGGCCCAGGGACCACCCCTAACAATGCCATGCTAAATTGTTAATTCTGCGTATTAGGAAGCTCAGTCAGAGGGTTGTTGAGTCGGCTTTTACTAAACAGGAATGTCCTCCTAATAAAGAGTTTCTTACTCCAAGATAAGACAGCAAAAGAAAGCCCCTACCTTCTTCCTGAGTTTGAAGGAGGAGAGATTCGTAAGAAACATTAAATATTAAATATTCATTATTAAATATCAGTCTTTTCTACTTACCGTTGTAAAACTTAGGTTGTGAGAATGAATTAAAATCATTTTATCTCCCCTACCTTGGAAGACTTTGATGCAAACGTTTGTCCTTTCCTCCTCCAGACACACGACCTAGTAAACCTTTGTAATTGAACACAAAGCTCCTGCTACAGTCTCGGAACTTTGCTGACTGAAGCTGCAGACCCCTTCCCAATTTCCCCATTTCCTTTGCCCTGAGTCTTTTTAAAAAAAAGACTTTTTTAAAAAAGGCCAATTCAAAAGTCTGTGAGGGGGTTGGAGAGGTGGCTCTGCAGTTAAGAGCACTGACTGCTCTTCCAGAGGTCCTGAGTTCTGTAGCACCCACATGGTGGCTCACAACCATCTGTAACGGGATCCGATGCCCTCTTCTGGGGTGTCTGTACTCATATACATAAAATAAATAAATAAAAAATTTGAAAAAGTCAGTGAGGCCAGCCCCCAGCCAATGGGGAATAACACTGCCACTACATTAGAATAAAAACCAAGTGGCCATACCCCCTCCTCTGCTGCCCACTCTTTGGCTTGCACCCTCTTGATCAACACCCAAAATGGACTTCCCCTTCTCTGAGGAGAAGGGGGGTTTATGGGGGAAGGGGTTTGTGGGGTGAGGCTGGGAGGAGGAGGGATGTAATGTAGTTTACAAAAATAAAAGATGAGTAAAGTTTTGTCTTACAGAGTTCTTTGCATGACACTGAGAATATTTTTAACAGAGGAAAAGTTTTCTGTTTTGTTTCTTGAAGGAAAAAAGCACATTTCTTTGGATGGGTGGCAGCAGATCAGGGAAGTTACCTGCCAGGACACCTAGCTATATACCTTTTCTACCAGCTTCAAGAAACTAAACACTGAACCAAGAGAACTAAAATTCTTTTCAAGAGTTGAGAGAGCCATCTATTGACTTGGGTACCAGGAAGACACCCTCTGGAAGACCTTGGTTGAACAAGTCTGCATTAGTCAGGAGTAAAGTTCATGAACACATGATTAAAACAAACAAACAAACAAACAAACAAAAATCAGGGCTGGAGGGAGAAGGGAAAAAAAACAAATCAGTGTTGGCTCTTTGTTTCTGGAATTCTAGAGACCTGGTATGAGGCCCAAACTCAGAGGCTGCCCATAGTTAGATCTGGTCTATTTAATTAGCAAGCAAGTTGCAGCAACTGCCTTAAAACATGGCAGAACCCAAACTGCACAGACATAAGGCTCCAGTGCATACATTAGTGCACAGACATAAGGCTCCAGTGCATGCATTAGTGCACCTGTTGCAAGCTCTTGCCTTTCATGAATGAAAGAACTTAATGTGGAGATGCTCACTGGTGGCTCTAGTTTTTTAGTGGCGTATCTACAGTGTCCAGGTCGCTCGGGTAAGTCAGTACCCTGTCCTTACAGTAATATGAGGGCTTTGCAATAACTAAAAGAAACTGGAGTCCTAATATTGCAGAAACCTGCCATGCCTGAGAATCTCCGTGGCTGCCTCAGGGTTCTTGGAGGTATTGCCTGGAAAACCCCTTTGGGGGAAGGCAGTGCTGTCCTTGGAGATTATAAGCCGCTGTACTGATTTAGACACACCTGTGCCTTTTCTTTGAAACGTGTATAACCGTTTCCAGTCGAGATATTAAAACCCTGGCCTGGAGAGATGCTCAGTGCTTAACAGTACTTCCCACGCTTCTTGAAAAACATTAAAAATAAATCTTAAATTAAAAGCCATTCCTGGGCCTGGAGAAATGGCCTAGTGGTCAAGAGCACTGGCTGCTTTTCCATAGGACCTAGGTTCAATTCCCAGCATCCACATGGCAGCATCTAACTGTCACTCCAGTTCTAGAGGATCTGGTACCCAAACATGGACATATATGCAGGCAAAACATCAATGCACATAAAAATAAATCTTTAAGAAAAACTACATTTTCTTTTTTATTTTTCTTTGTTGTTGTTGTTGTTGGTTTTTGAGACAGGGTTTCTCTGTGTAGCCCTAGTGGTCCTGGGACTTAGTCTGTAGATCAGGCTGATCTCGAACTCAGTGATCTGTCTGCCTCTGCCACCTGAGTGCTGGGGTTAAACCTCTCTGGGGTCAAGTGACCTTTTCACAGGAGTTGCATTTCAGATATCCTGCATATCAGATATTTATACTACAATTCACAATAGCTGCAAAATTACAGTTATGAAGTAGCAACCAAACTAATTTTATGGTTGGGGGTCCCCACAACATGAGGAACTGTATTAATGGGGTACAGCATTAGGAAGGGTGAGAACCACTGCTTTAAAGTCTATTGGACAGGCTCAAGAAACTGCTTGGTTTCTCTCTCCTTTAGCCAATATTCTTTAATTTACAGTCTTTCTTGAACAGAACCCTCCTTTTTTGGGAACACAACATATTTGGCTCCGATGTAAAGAATTCAGCTTCCTCTCCAGATCCATCCTTAGATGGATCCAGATTGGGGAGCCCCTTTGCCCCCTAGTTGTTAGTGGTTAATCTTCTAGGAACTAAAGAGTCAGGCTGGTCCTTACCTTCCTTGTCTAAGAACAGCTGGGGCGATCATCTTCCAACGGTCTCCTGCTGATGCTCCTTGGCTTTGTTTTGTGAGCTCTACATGGAGTCTGGAGGCACACGCCTGAATGTCTTCTTTCTAGATTACCTGGAGACTGGGAGGTAGCTGCCAACAGGTCAGTTGCTTTTTATGTTTCTTTTCCTTGGAGCTGGAGCGATGGCCCAGTGGTTAAGAGTGCTGGCTCATCTTGCAGAGAGAGGACTTGGGTTCACTTCCCAGTTCTCTCATGGCAGATCACACTCACCTGTAACTGTGCTTCCAGGGCATCTGATTAATTAGATTCTTAGAATCCACATGATGGAAGGAGAGAACTGACTCCCTCAAGTGGTCCTCTGACCTTCACATGTGCTTCTGTGAAATACGTCGAGTCCACACACACATACACACATACACTTGTGTGTGACATATATGCAATAAATCTCATATATGGCTTACAGGATATGGGCTGGGTAATTCAACAATGGCTGTCTCACAACTGGAGTGGCAGAGAATCCAGCCGTTCCTCAGTCCATGACACTGCATTGCATGTCTCAGCACTGTGCTGAAAGTTTAGAGGATCTCTGGAGAGCTTCTCATCTTCATTACACATTGGAAGTCTAAAGGAGCTGACTCTATTATCAGCCGGGAGGCAACAGCAGCAGCAGAAACACGACAGAAGAACATGCCAGCAAGAGTGAGGGCAAGAAGGCAAAAAGTAGTTCCCTTCTTCCTTGCCCTTTTCTCTGAGCTGTCACCAGAAGCTGCTGCCCCATTTAGGATGGGTCATACCACTTCAAATGGAGAACAATCCATAATCCATGACATGCCACTTAGCAGCCAAATCCTCCTCCTCGGCAGTGATGCAGTGCCCTTGACTACTCTGATTCAAGGAGGCCACAGCTCTCTTACAGTGTGTCTGATCTGTAGGATTGAAGTTCCCTTGCCACTGCAATGCGAGCGTGCATGCACTCGTGCTTGTGTGTTCAATTCTTCAATTAAGATGCCAAGGACTTGCCAGTTCGGATAATGACCTCCGTTAACATTTGGTAAGTCAGCCAGGAGGTAGGAGTTCAAACCTTCTCCTGTCTCCGGCTTTGGATTTCATCACTTCCTAGTTGTTCCCCACCTGATGTCTGAGATGACTGATTGAATTAACTAGTTTGATCTGGAAGTCATTAGGCTGCAACCTGCCCACCTTGACGAGTAGGGTGTAGCTGCAGCTGGACACCCCATTCTGGCTGCCTCACCTGGGAGGGAGATGAGAATGAGGACGAGAGGGATAGTGGTGACAGGTGCCTCCCCTCCAGAGCTGAGACTTGGAGAGACCTAAGCAAGACAGATAAGATCATCAGTTGAAACAAGAAGCCCCATCAACAGCAGGTCCAGCATCTTTCTGCTACTGTTTCTGCTCTCCAGAATGGAACCAAACTTTTCTGAATTTCTAACGTAGTCTCTGTTCAGCTTTTTGGTCTTGTTTTTTCTTGGTTTGATGTGCATCTAAATTATCTAGTGGTTATTTCTGCAAGGGCTGACCAAGATACCAAGCATCCCTGAACTTACCTAGAGGGATAATCCTGCCAGATCCTGCTCCTCCTAGAGTCCAGGTACTAAGAGCATGATTACTAATTTCTGTGCTTTAATTTTGTTGGAGTAATCCGTGTGCTTGCTTGCAAAGGTGAGCGGGCAACTCAAGGGAGGAAGGAAAGAAACAGACTTTTATCCAGCCGGTGGTAAGCCTTCCTGAATAGGCACATTTGCTCGGCTAGTCCTTTTATCTTTAAAACTGTTTTTGTTATCAGCAGCCACCAGTTGGATAACTAAAAGCCCCTAGGAGGTCTGGTACTAAAAAATCTCTCATGACGGGATAACCAGCTCAGGGAATTAAGAGAATTAGGATCTTCCTGGAGCAAGACAAATTCTTACATCAAGTTACTGTGTGGCCTCCGTGTGAGTGGACTGAGGCTCTGAAGGGATGTGGAGAGCTCAGTAAGAACCCCAGGCCTCTGAGGAGCAGTGGGAGTTACCTCCCTCTCCTGACCCAAGAGAGAGGAGAGCAGCTCATCCTTCTCGGGATGGAAAGGTGTTTCCCGTTTTGTTAACTTCATCCCATTTAACTTACATTTCTGTTGGGGGTCCTCATTCGGTTATGAGGCTATAAAATACTATACACAGAGGATTTCATCCAATGTGCTTCCCTCGTGCAAAGCCTCCCCAAGTATAAGAGAGTGTTGTGATTCTGAGATCTATTTTCAGGACACTTATGGTATCCCAGATCATACTGTGACCACGATGGGTTATACAAAAGGATCGTCTGGGTCCTAGTCCTTGGCAAGTAGCCAAATACCTCTCAATGGCAAATGGGAGAAACAGTGGGTCTCCTGTGGCACAAATGTCTTATCTCCCAAACTAGTTACGTGGTGACTCCAAGAGGTGAGAAGGAAAAAGGGGGGCACAGAGATCAGGGATAATGCATGTGCAATCTCATAACTCTTTACATAGGTAAACACTGGAATGCTCAGTCACACACCTAGATTTTCTGGAAGATACAACAAAAAGTGTCAACACATACCAGATAAACAGACCCGTGCCACATGGACACACCTCCCTCTTCATCCTACTGAAGATTTGCTGGGTGGGAACAATCTGCCAGCTGTAACTTGTTTGCAGCTAAGACAAAGGCTCTCTCGGTGCAGGCATTCCTGACCAACCTGCAGCTAGAATCTCGACTCCCTCAGTATCCCAGACCTTGGGTCTCTCACCCTCTCAGACTTCAGGGGCAGAGATGCAATCTCACACCTGTGGCTGCCTCTTTATGCATCTCCAATCCACCAGTCCTTCTCCAGCACGTTATTTTATTGGCATACTCAAGGTTCCAGCACCACGCAGCAGTCCAGGAAAACTTCTAAAGAAAGACTTGGAGGGTCTGCTATATTTCTCCTGACCCACTGTGACTAGACAGTGGCCACAAGTCAAGTCCTCAATAAAGATGCTCCCTTTACCAGTGTGGATCTGGTCTCTGTCACTCTGTGTAGGGTGGTATCCGACTTAGGCAGGTGTCCCAAATTAGCTCAAAGGGTCCCAAACAGTGAGTTGTCCAGTGGGAGGATGGGAACGAGAAATAAAGATGAAGAATAAGGTGAAGCCATAGCTGGGACCAGGAGATCTTGCATAAACTGATGACTTATATCAAGCAAGTTTATTAAGAAGTACAGAATCGCTGATCAGTGGTGGTGCAGCCTTTGATCCCACCACTTCGGAGGCAGAGGTGGGTGGAGCTCTGAGTTCATGGCCAGTGTGGCCTATAGAGTGAGTTCTAGGACAGCCAGGGCTACACAGAGAAACCCTGTCTCGAAACACCAGATAAACAAATAAAAGTACATCATATATACTATTTGCAGGGGGAAAATGACCCAGATCACAAGAGAGTAAAGCCAGACAATGTTGGTGACACGGACACGGGAGACCTCAGACACAGGTGCTTAAGGATGGATAATCACAGCCTATGGGGAAGACTTGAGTCCCTAGCAGCCACAACATTGACTCTTTTGAGGCACCAGCTCCAGCCCGAGACCAACCTTGTCAGTTAGCTCATGGACAGGGACTCAGAACTAAGCTCCCTTTGCCCTTTCATCAGAGCCCCTGAGGTTGGTCTGCCCTCCGGCGGGCCCCTTTGCTTCACCGAATCTCTTACTGGACGTTGAGAAACAACAGCTGCTAAGGGGAAGGCCCTGTCTGGGGCGTCGGGTACTGTATCTGTATCAACCAGATACAGTGGGTTCATGACTTGGTGAGTGCAGGGCTAACAAAGCACAGCCAACACACATGAGACTAAGGAAGGGCTTTTATTGCCTACAAGAGGACACCAGGGGAAAGCTCAGTTTCCAAGAATGGCACACTCTTGAAAAAGAAAGGTGAGGAATTTATCTGGGCTGCTTACATGTATGGATTCATGGGGGGAAGGCACTTAGGGATGGGTACATTCCTGAGCATGCCCAGTGTTCACATGGAAACGGTTCAAGAAGAAAAGATCACAGAACGCCCGTAAAACACTAGAATGCAATAGGACGGGCAAATTTGTGGGTACATACATCCGGCAAAGTCCCCAACTTAACAGGAACAGGAACTTGCTGGTCACTCCTGGCTTACATCATCAGCAGGCAACAACTGTGTGGCTGGGAGAGAAACAGCAATGCTGGATCCACCTAGACTTTCAGAAGAGGTAATTAGAGGCTCCTGAAGAAAAACTCCTTATCCTGGGGTCCTTACCCACCCCCTGCCCCAGCCCCAGCTCTATGGTTTCTTAGCAACTCAAGCCACCTCTAGAGTGAATGCCAGATTTGCTCACTTTTCAAGGCTGTCCTGTTTATTTCTAACCTGGTCAGATTCCATAGGATTAAAAACAAAAACAAAAACAAAAAAACAAATGACAAACAAACAGTCCACAGGCTTTTCATGTGAGGACTGAGGACCCCTTTGAGGACTTAGGACAGGTCTGATTGCAGACCCCTGTGCTTTAGCAGCTACCAACAAATGTTCTCAGTCAGGGTAGTATTTCTGTTTCTCTAAAACACCACAGCCAAGTGGCAAATAGACCAAATCATTCCCATTGACCAGTGCTAATGAGCTCGTTCTGCCTCAGGCTCCCCTCACATTTGACTTTGCTTTTCCTGAGAACTCAGGCTAGCCTAGAACTTTTTACTGTTTGACCCAGAATGATGTGAGGCTTATGATTATCTAACCTTAGCCTCCTGATGCTGCCGTTAAGCTGACTACTCCCTCAGCCAAGTTTCTACCCTGTTCTTGTTTCTGTCACTTGATCTAAACCTAGTGCTTCCCCTTGGCCCTGTCTGCTATGCAGGGATCCCTACTCTTGCTTGGATCTGTGACTGTGTAACTGTTTTCTCTCCTGGCCTGTGTCTTCAAGACTGTCGCCATGCCATGTCCAACATCTGAATCCCTAGTGCACTGCAGTTATCAAGGGAAGAGGTAGAGCCTGGGACAGAAGCTGAGCCAAGTGTCTAGCTCTCCTCTGCAAAGCCTTGATGAGGAGAGAGGGAATTAAGACTGGGAGGAAATCTTCCTGCGTGGGGGATAGCCTCCTGGAGAAGGGCCAGTGATGGAGATGGCTCCTGGGTAGGAAGACATCTGATAGCAGTGACCTAAGTCACACCTGGCAGTCTAAATGAGCCTCCTAAGAGCGAAGATGGGGAATTGTCACTACCAAAGGATATTAGGGCTTGAGAGGTAACTCAGCTGGCGGAGCAATGGTGACATATCACGCACGAAGCCCCTGCTTCCTAAAATGTATCAGTCTTCAAAAAAAAATATTTTTACAAAAAGATGAATGAATAGTGAGGATGAGGGTAAGGTGCTCGGTTGGTGGCTTGTCTCTAACAATTCTGAGAACACTCACGGCGCTCAGTCGTGATGTGTGTGCCTGTCATCTCAGCTCATGCTTAGTACAGACCAAAGGATCAGAGCTTCAAAGTAACCCTCTACTATAGGCCATCCTGAGCTACTGGAAACCAGTATTTCAGACATGAAAAGTAGGGGACTGTCCCCAGACTGACTCTCACTTGCTACAGGTTCAGATGCCATGCTGGTGTGGACTCCATTTTAATCTGTGAGGAGCGAGCTCTCTTTCCTTATACTTGGCTCCAGTCAGTTCCTCTAAGCCTGCTGCTCAGTATCCCTGCCTGCCCTGCATTCACGCCATCTCCTTGATAGCTCTAAATGCACTCTCTTCCGAGTCTCATTCTGGTCCTCTCCATTGTTTGCAGTCTTTCCCATCCCACTTCCAACATCTGTGTCCTTAGTATATTGCAGGTATCTAGCAAAGAGATCCAAAGAGCACAGGACAAAAGAACAGCCAAATGCCAAACTCTCATGATGAAGCCTTGGTAAGGACAGAAAGTTAGCCACACAGAAGAAATCTCTTTGGCTGGGGAGACCCTTCTGGTGAAAGCCAGAGTCCAAGGTCTTTTGCCACGAATGAATGATGAGCAATCAGCCTCCTGGGATCTGGGGTGCGAAACGGTCAGCAGGGTGGAGATGGAGCTCAGTTGGTGGAATACTTGCCGCAGATGTAGGGAGCATTGGCTAGATTCCAACACCAAGTATATTAAGTGAGGTGGTCCACATCTGCAAGTGCACTCCTTGCAAAGGTAGAGAAGAGAAGGTCAAGGCCATCAAAGGCTACATGAGACTCAGTCTCAAAACACCAAACTTTAAAGGGGGAGGTGGAGAATGAGGTTCTGGTGACCCTGGCCATGCTTGCTCCTCAGCCCTTTCCCTACATACTGGTATACCTGGCAGACCCACTCCCTCCTGTGCCAGGAATATGCTATCACTGGCACCATGCTCTACCCATACTCAGCACTGACCCCGGAGCAGAAGAAGGAACTGTGTGACACCACTCACTGAGCTATAGCTCCAGGTACGGGCATCCTGGCTGCAGATGAGTACACCGGAAGCATTGCCAAGTGTCTGCAGTCCATTGGCACAGAGAACACTGAGGGGAACAGGTGCTTCTACCACCAGCTGCTGCTGACTGCTGATGATCCTGTGAATCCCTACACTGGAGGGGTTGTCCTCTTCCCTGAGGCACTGTATCACAAGGCAGATGATGGGCATCCCTTCCTTCAAGTTATCAAGTCCAAAGGTGTTGTTGTAGGCATTAAGGTAGATAAGGGTGTGGTGTCCCTGGGAGGTACCAAGGGCTGGATGGGCTGTCTGGAGCCAACTTTGCCAAGTGGTATTGTGTGCTAAAGATTGGGGAACACACTCCCTTGACCCTTTCTATCTGGGAAAATGCCAATGTTCTGGCCTGTTATGCTAGCATCTGCCAGCAGAAAGGCACTGTGCCCATTGTGGAGCCTGAAATCCTCCCAGATGGGGACCATGACTTGAAGTGCTGCCAGTATGTGGCTGCTATCTACAAGGCTCTGAGTGACCACCATGTCTATCTGGAAGCCACATTGCTGAAGACCAAAATGGTCACCCCAGGCCAGGATTGCACCCAGAAATGTTTCAACGAGGACATTGTCATGACAACTGTCATAGCACTTCATCACACAATGCCTCCTGTTGTCCCTGGGGTCACTTTCCTGTCTGGAGAGTGGAGTGAGGCAGACGAATCTATCAACCTCAATGCTATCAACAAGTGTCCCCTGCTGAAGCCCAGGGGCCTTGACTTTCTCTTATGGCTGAGCCCTGCAGGCCTCTGCTCCAAAGGCCTGGGGCGGGAAGAAGGAGAACCTGAAGGCAGCCCAGGAGGAGTACACCAAGCGAGCCCTGACCAACAGCCTCACTTGTCAAGGAAAGTTCACCCCAAGTGGCCAGTCTGGAGCCACAGCCCATGAATCTCTCTTCATCTCTAACCATACATGTATCCAGCCTTGTATTCAACTTTGTATCAAGTCTTGTATCCAACTTTCTATCCAGCTTTGAATCCAGCCTAGTATCCAATTTTATATCCAACTTTGTTTGAGCCTTGTATCCAGCCTGTATCCAGCCTGTATCCAGCCTTGTATTCACTCTGTATCCAGCCTTGTATCCAACCTGTATCCAGCCTTGTATCCAACTTTGTATCCAGCCTTGTATCCGAATTTGTATCCTACCTTGTATCCAACTTTGTATCGAACCTGTATCCAGCCTGTATCCAACCTTGTATCAAACTATGTATCCAGCCTTTTATCCAACCTGTATCCACCCTTGTATCCAACTTTGTATTCAGCCTTGTATCCAAATTTGTATACAGCCTTGGATCTAACTTTGTATCCAGGCTTGTATCCAACCTGTATCCAGCACGGTATCCAACGTTGTAGTCCGCTTTGTATCCAGCCTGTATCCAGCCTTGTATCCAGCCTTGTATCCAACTTTGTATCCAGCCTTGTATCCAACTTTCTATCCAGCTTTGTATCCAGACTTGCATACAATTTTATATCCAACTTTGTTTGAGCCTTGTATCCAACCTGTATACAAACTTGTATCCAGCCTTGTATCCAACCTGCATCCAGCCTGTTTCCAGCCTTGTATCCACCCTGTATCCAGCCTTATATCCATTCTGTATCCAGCTTTGTATCCAACTTTATATCCAGCGTTCTATGCAATGGTGTATCCAGCTTTGTAGCCAACCTGTATCCAGCCTTGTATCCAGCCTTGCATCCAATTTTGTATTCCGCTTTGTATCCAGCCAGTATCCAGCCTGGTATCCAACTTTGTATCCAGCCTTGTATCCAGCTTTGTATCCAACTTTGTATCCAGCCTTTTATCCCAATTTGTATCCAGCCTTATATCCAACTTTGTATCCAACATGTATCCAGTGTTGTATGCAGCCTGTATCCAGCATTATATCCAATTTGTATCCAGCTTGTATCCAGCCTGTATCTAGCCTTGGATCCACCTTTGTATCCAGCCTTGTATCCAACTATGTATCAAGCCTTGTATCCAGCTTTGCATCCAACTTTGTATCCAGCTTTGTATCCAAATTTGTATCCAGCCTTGTATCCAAATTTGTATCCAGCCTTGTATCCAGCTTTGTATCCAACCTTGTATCCACATTTGTATCCAGCCTTGGATCTAACATTTTATCGAGGCATGTATCCAACATGTATCCAACCTTGCATCAAACCTTGTATCCATCTTTGTATCCTACTTTGTATCCATCCTGTATCCAGCCATGTACCCGGCCTTGTGTGCAACTGTGTATCCAGCCTTGTATCCAACCTGTATCCAACCTTGTATCCAACTTTGTATCCAGCCTTCTATCCAGCTTTATATCCAACTTTGTATCCAGCCTTGTATCCAATTTTTATCTTGTCCCGCCCTGCAGGACCTCGTTATTTGTGGGGTCGAGGGGGACCAAGCCTGAAAGAAAAACAGGTGAAAAAGAGGAGCGAGACCAAGCAAAATCTTGTCAAGGTCTCATTTATTCCTGAAACATAGGCTGTTTTTAAAGCAGAAGTGAGGCAAAGGGAGGGGTGGGAATGAGGCAAAGGGAGGAATGGGAAGCAGGGAGCTTGTGGTTTCTGGTTGCTCTGGCTCATCGATCTTCCGAATGGCCAGTTCCCAGAGCATGGGGAACAATAAATCTTCAAACAATTGTGACCAGTTCTCAGAAGGTACCGCAAGGCTGTGCCAAGCTTGGTGGGGTCAGATTCCCAGGAGCAGCATGAAGACTTCAGTTCTGCTTCAGCTCCCAACATCTCCCCCTTCTATATTTAGTAAAAATGAGGTCGGTGGGCCACCTGTCTTAGGTCTCATGCCTTAGGCCTCAAGTTGTAATGAGATGGTCCTCTTCCCGAGGTCATGATGGGCAACCCAGACAATAGACTCACAATATTCCCATCATCGGATGACCATCACAGCAGTTGGTGAGGCTCCTGTCTTAGGCTATGTGAGTGGCACACATTGTTGGCATCACAGACCAGGAGGCGGCGATGAGTTGCCTGTCATTGGTTGGTCCCACAGCTTATGGCCTCAAAGGGGTCATTGGGAGTCTCAGAGAGCCACCTTAGGAGCGCTTCAACAACCTGTGGTACCAGGGGGTCTCTATTTCTTTTGCCAGGACTGAGAACTGTAGGCCACTGGGTGAGGGACCAGGGGGGAGATCCTCGGTGGATTCTTGGGCACTAAGGTGATGGTAATGAACAGCAACGGTCTTGCAGAGAGCAGAATCAATCTGTGACTTAACAAAATTAGTTAGTCTGTTAAAGGCCCAAGGGCCAAACGCACAAAGCAATAAAAGGCCCACAAAGGGTCCTAGGAGGCTAGGAAGCAATGTAGAAAGCCAGGGGGAGGTGGAAAACCAGTTTTGATACCAAGCTTAGCTCTGTTCTCTCTTTTTCTTTCTTTCTTCTAGGCTCTGTTTTATTTTTTCAATGGTGTCCTCAACTAGCCCTGTTTTGTCTGCATAAAAGCAGCATTCTTCCTTAAGTGTGGCACATAGGCCACCTTCTTGTAAAAAGACAAGGTCTAGTCCCCTTCTGTTTTGTAGAACCACCTCTGACAGGGACTCTACAGAGTCTTTAAGGTATTTTAACCCTTGTTGTAACTCACGAATGTCATTATCAATAGCTGTAGAAAGTTGGTTATACTGTTGGGTGGAAGTAACTAAGGAAGCTATGCCTGTTCCTGCCCCTGCACCAGCCAGGCCCAAAAGAACGGCCAGTGTAATGGCTGTAATGGGCTTTCTTTTTGAGCGAATTGTACCCCGCTCCCAAAACGTAAGCAGTTCTTCTGCATAATGAAAGGTGATCTTTGGAAGAAAAATAACCAAAACACAATAATCCCTATATAACAATAGAGAAGCAGAAACTACATAAGAAGCAAGTCCTGTGGAACAAATAAAGTAGGTATTATTGGGTGCCTGGATATACTGAAAAGTGGTGTTTACTATAATTGTCTGATTGCAAATCTCCTTTAATTGATAAGGAGGGACCATTTTGGGGGCCAATAAACAGAGACCCAATCCGGAGACCTGGGAAAGGGTTAATCCATGACTCCCAGTGTTGCTCCATCTCAACAGGTTGGTATCATTGGTGTAGAGGGGGTCACCAAGAATAGCCACCCCCTCGTAGAAGGGAGGGCGAGGGGAACAGCAGACCCAGCATTCTGTATATTCTGTCTGGTTGTTGAGTCTTAGGGTCTCAACAGAGGCATTGACCAACTTAAGAATAACATTAGTGGATGAGGGGGGCCCCATAGGAAGGGTGGGTTGAAATAGGGTGGTAGCAGAAGGGACTGAGGTCGACCCAGGGGCAGCTGGTGGTTTAGGAGGCCCAAACGGGGCGCTGTCTGGGCCAAGGCATAAGGCTATGTTAGGTCCAACAGCTACTGAAGGCCCCTGTGGAAGTGTCTTTATGAGCTTAATTTTAAGTGTGAGGTCAATGTCACGCCCTGGCATATAGCGTCTCAATCCCCATTCGTAACCTCTGGAATTGTCCCAGGAGGCCCTTTTTCCAGCGTCAGTGAAGATGATGGAAAGAGGATTGCACCATTGATCTTTACATTCCCCTTTGATGGGGGAAGGGCTCAGTACCAAGGTTGTATCTGGAAGGATTTTTTCTCTTTAGGATAATATAATCCCAGGTGGAAGAGGGCTTCCAATAAGTGTCTCCAGAGGTCTCGCAACCCCAGGAGGCACAGTAATAATCAGAAGAGAAACCACACTTTGTGTTAAGAGAGCGGTCTCGATGTCCCCCAGAGCATATATATATAGGGACCGTTTGTAAGAGGGACCTTTTCATTGGAGATCCACATCCCGGGAGCCAAACCGGCTGTGAGACAGGATTGGGGGGCTTTTGTTGTGGCACAAAGAAGTCCCGATAGTCCCAATAGTCATAGGCCCCAAGGGCCAGCACACATAGATCAACCTGTAAGGGGCCCCACGGGATATTGGTAGAGAGCCGAGAGGTTGAATTAGCTATATCTCCTGCCTCATTAAGAATTACCCATGTAAAGTTAAAAAGTTGATGTGGTGAAGGAGGACAGCTCACGGTACTGAAGCACAGCAGGGCCTTGAGGAGAAGCCACAGAGGGAACATCTTCAAAGGGAGGAACAATCCTTGTTTCTTGTTAGACCTGAAATTAAGCACAATGAGGAGTCTTCTCAGGGGGGTCCCTGGGTGGATTATAGGGTTTCATGAGGCGATCCGGGAGCCCTCTGGCATTTTGTGCTTCTGTATCATAGATACAAGCATGTCCTTTCCCCCAAATGAGGACTGGGTTTGGGCCATGTCATTGGTTGGAGAATGGGTCCTTCCATAGCGCCTGTACATAATTATCAGTGTGGACGGGTGCCAAAGGCAGTCTGCAGCTGATCTGCCCATTGAATCATATGTAAGAAAGTTTATGACAAATAAGGCATGATTGAGGAGGGACTTAAAATTGCCTGCTCTGGGGTAGAGTGCTTCTTCCCCAGACTGTAATTTGAAAAGCATGTTCTTGAGGGTCTGATGAGCCCTTTCAACAATCCCTTGTCCTTGAGGATTGTATGGAATTCCGGTGACATGTTGAATACCCATTTGAGCACAGAATTGTTTAAAGCTGGAGCTAGTATATCCCGGACCATTATCTGTTTTAAGAATTTTGGGTTGTGGGGTGGTTGCTAAGTAGGCAAGGATGTGGCTGATAACATGTTTGGTAGCTTCCCCGGTCTGTAAGGACGCATAAAGGAAGCCACTATAGGTGTCTATAGAGACATGAATATATTTAAGTTTTCCAAAGGCAGGATAATGTGTGACATCCATCTGCCATAGCTCACCAGGGACTAGCCCACGAGGGTTTACCCCCAGATGTGGTTCAGGCAGGAGGGTCAGACAGCCTTTACACTGTTGGATGATCTGGCATGCCTGTTCATGGGTGATGGAGAATTTAAGCCTCAGAGTATGGGCATTAAGGTGATGTAAGTCATGGGCCTGCTGTGCAGCAGCGAGTGGGGTAACAAAAAACACAGAAGCAATTATCTGAGTGGCTTGATCTACTTTATCATTGCCCTCAGACAGCGGTCCAGGCAATCCAGAATGGGCGCGAATGTGCCCAACGAAGAAAGAGGCCTCACGGGCAAGAATTAATTTTTGTAGTCTGGAGAATAAGGGAGAGGCACTGGTGGAGGGGCGGATATATGGAACAGCTTCCAGGAGGGGCACAGAGGAGGCCACATAGGCACTATCCGTATAAAGGTTAAAAGGCACATCTGGTAACATCTCAAAAACTTTAATAATGGCTGTCAATTCAACAAGCTGTGCAGAGAGGAAGGCTGTCATAAAGCGAGAGACCACTCCATTAATACTAAAAGCAGCCATGCCTGAAGAAGATCCATCAGAAAAAACTAATGTGGCTCCAACAATGGGGGAAATCTTCATTCTTTTAGGGAAAACAACTGGCGTTTTTTGTAAAAACTGAACTAACCTATCAGCAGGGTCATAGTTATCCATGGTGCCTTGAAAAGAAGTACAATTAATGGCCCAATCATCTTCGTTTTGGATAAGCCACTGGACTTGGGAGGCATTATAGGGGAGGACTATAATATCAGGATCTTTTCCAAAGAGCTTAAGGGCAGCCTCTCTACAAAGCCTTAAGAGATGAGCAGCCAGGAGTGGGTAGGTGGGCAGCACGCGCGAGGGGGATGCTGGTAAATGGACCCAGAATAAGGGCTTGACTTGCCAAAGCAAACCAGTAGGAGAAAAGGCGGTAGGAAAAATAAGAAGGCGGAGGGGCTTGTGTATTGTAACGTTTTCCTGGGAGGGAGGCTAAGGATCCTGCACGGGACAGAGGGCGGAGACAGTATTCCGCCACTGACAGTAATTGTTGTTTGTCAGGGTCAGAAGACGCAGCCTCAACTATGTCTCTGATCAGTCTCCAATATGAAAAAAACGGTGGCAGGGACAGCATCCGGTCCTTCACGTTCCACTTTTTCATTAAGATCTCTTCCAACCTTTTGCCACTTTTTTCTGTGGATCTCTGGACCATTTATTATAAACCAGGGACAGGCCCCATCTATAAATATAAAAAATCTAATTAAATCCTTTTTCTTAACTCTAACTCCTCTTTCCCTGAGTGTTCCTTTTGAGTCTTTAATGAAGACTGCTTCCTTAGTGAGTTTCTGGCCCATTTTTTATATGAGACGGACAGAATCACTTACCGAGGACGAAAACTTCTCATGAGAAGTGAGGAGTGTCCTCAATCCACACTGGAGCCGGCGCTACGCCTCTTCTGGGTTGGGGTCCATCTGGCAGAGATCCGTACCTCGAGCCCCACGTTGGGCAACACTTGTCCCGCCCTGCAGGACCTCGTTATTCGTGGGGTCGAGGGGGACGAAGCCTGAAAGAAAAACGGGAGAAAAAGAGGAGCGAGACCAAGCAAAATCTTGTCAAGGTCTCATTTATTCCTGAAACATAGGCTGTTTTTAAAGCAGAAGTGAGGCAAAGGGAGGGGTGGGAATGAGGCAAAGGGAGGAATGGGAAGCAGGGAGCTGTGGTTTCTGGTCGCTCTGGCTCATTGATCTTCTGAACGGCCAGTTCCCAGAGCATGGGGAACAATTAATCTTTAAACAATTATGACCAGTTCTCAGAAGGTACCGCAAGGCAGTGCCAAGCTTGGTGGGGTCAGGTTCCCAGAAGCAGCATGAAGACTTCAGCTCCGGTTCGGCTCCCAACATTATCTAACCTGTATCCAGCGTTGTATCCAGCCTGTATCCAACCTTGGTTCCAACTATGTATCCAGCCTTGTATCCAACCAGTATCCAGACTTGTATACAGCCTTGTATCCAACTTTGAATTCCGCTTTGTATCCAGCCTGTATCCAGGCTTGTATCCCACTTTGTATCCAGCCTTGTATCCCACTTTGTATCCAGCCTTGTATCCAACATTGTATCCAGCCTTGTATTCAACTTTGTATCCAACATTGTATCCAGCCTTGTATCCAACCTGTATCCAGCCTTGTTATACAGCCTTGTATCCAACTTGGAATTCCACTTTGTATCCAGCCTGTATCCAGCCTTGTATCCAACTTTGTATCCAGCCTTGTATCCAACCTGTATCCAGCCTTGTATACAGCCTTGTATCCAACTTGGAATTCCGTTTTGTATCCAGCCTGTATCCACCCTTGTATCCAACTTTGTATCCAACCTTGTATCAAACCTTGAATCCAACTTTGTATCCAGCCTTGTATCCAACTTTGTATCCAGCCTCGTATCCAGCTTTGTATCCAATATTTTATCCAACCTTGTATCCAACTTTGTATCAAGTCTTGTATCCAGCCTTGTACCCCAACTGTATCCAGCCTTGTTTCCAACATAGTATCCAGCCTTGCATCCAGCCGGTATCCAAATGTTTATCAAGCCTTGTATCCAGCCTTGTATACAACTTTGTACAGATCCTTATATCCAACATTGTCTGCAACTTTGTACCCACATTGTATACAACCTGTATCCAGCCTTGTATACAGCTTGCATCCAGCCTGTATCCAGCCTTGTATCCAACTTTGTAACCAGCCTTGTATCCAACTTTGTATCCAGCTTTGTATCCAAATTTGTATCCAGCCTTGTATTCAACTTTCTTTCCAACATTGTATACAGCCTTGTATCCAACTTTGTAACCAGCATTGTATCCAACCTGTATCCGGCCTCGTATAGAGCCTTGTATCCAACTAAGTATTCCGGTTTGTATCCAGCCTATATCAATCCTTGTATCCAATTTTGTATCCAGCGTTGTATTCAGCTTTGTATCCAAATTTGTATCCAGCCTTGGATCCAACCAGTATCCAGCCTTGTATACAGCCTGAATCCAGCCTTGTATCCAACTTTGTATCCAGCCTTGTATCCAACCAATATCCAGCCTTGTATCCAACTTCGTATCCAGGATTGTATCAAACCTGTAGGCAGCCTTGTATCCAACTTTGTATCCAGCCTTATATACAGCCTTGTATCCAATTTTGTATCAAGCCTTGTATCCAACCTTGTACCAAGCCTCGTATCCAACATTGTATCCAACCTGTAGGCGGCCTTGTATACACCCTTGTATCCAACTTTGTATTCCAATTTGTATCCAGCTTGTATCCACCATTGTATCCAAATTTGTATCCAGCCTTGTATCAAACCCGTATCCAGCCTTGTATTTCACTTTGTATACAGCCTTGTATCCAACTTTGTATTCCGCTTTGAATTCAGCCTGTATCAACCCTCGTATCCAACTTTGTATCCAGACTTGTATCCAGCTTTGTATTCAACTTTGTATCCAACCTTGTATCCAAATTTGTATCCAGCCTTGTATTCAACCAGTATCCAACTTTGTATCCAGCCTGTATTCAGCCTTCTATCCAACTTTGTATCCTGCCTTGTATCCAACTTGTATCCAGCGTTGTATACAGCGTTGTATCCAACTTTGTATTCCGCTTTGTATCCAGCCTCTAACCACCCTTGTATACGACTTTGTATCCAGCCTTTTATCCAGCTTTGTATCCAGCTTTGTATTCAACTTTGTATCCAGCCTTGTATCCAACCAGTATCCAGACTTGTATACAGCCTTGTATCCAACTTTGAATTCCGCTTTGTATCCAGCCTGTGTCCAGGCTTGTATCCCAATTGGTATCCAGCCTTGTATCCCACTTAGTATCCAGCCTTGTATCCAAATTTGTATCCAGCCTTGTATCCAGCTTTGTATCCAAATTTGTATCCAGCCTTGGATCAAACAATTTATCGAGGTGTGTATCCAACATGTATCCAACCTTGTGACAAACCTTGTATCCCACTTTATATCTTACCTAGTATCCAACCTGTATCCAGCCATTTATCCAGACTTATATGCAACTGTGTATCCAACCTTGTATCCAACCTGTATACAGCCTTTTATACTGCCTTGTATCCAACTTTGTATTCTGCTTTGTTTCCAGCCTGTATCCACCATTGTATACATATTTGTATCCGGCCTTGTATCCAGCTTTGTATCCAACCTTGCATCAAACCTTGTATCCAACTTTGTATCCTACCTTGTATCCAACCGGTATCCAACCTTGTATCCAACTTTGTATCCAGCCTTCTATCCAATGTTATATCCAACTTTGTATTCTGCATTGTATCCAACTTTGTATCCATCATTGTATCCAACCTGTAGGCAGCTTTGTATACAACCTTGTATCCAACTTTGTATTCTTCATTGTATCAAACTTTGTATCCAGCCTTCTATCCAAATTTGGACCCAGCCTTGTATCCAATTTATAATCTAACCTGTATCCAGTGTTGTATCCAGCCTGTATCCAACCTTGTATCCAACTATGTATCCAGCCTTGTGTCCAAGCAGTATCCAGACTGGTGGACAGCCTTGTATCCACCTTTGATTTCTGCTTTGTATCCAGCCTGTATCCAGACTTGTATTCCTCTTTGTATCCAGCCTTGTATCCCACTTAGTATCCAGCCTTGTATCCAAATTTGTATCCAGCCTTGTAGTCAACTTTGTATCCAACATTGTATCCAGCCTTGTATCAACCTGTATCCACATTGTAAGCAGCCTGTATCCAGCCTTGTATCCAACTTTGTATCCAGCATTGTATCCAACCTGTAGGTAGCCTTGTATATAGCCTTGTATCCAACTTTGTATTCCGCTTTGTTTCCAGCTTGTATCCACAATTGTATCCAAATTTGTATCAAGCCTTGTATCCAGCTTTGTATCCAACTTTGTATCCAAATTTGTATCCAGCCTTGGATCAAACCTTGTATCCAACTTTGTATCCTACCTTGTATCCAACCAGTATCCAGCCATATATCCAGACTTGTATGCAAGTGTGTATCCAACCTTGTATCCAACCTGTATCCAACCTTGTATCCAACTTTGTATCCAGCCTTCTATCCAGCGTTATATCCAACTTTGTATTTTGTATTGTATCCAACTTTGTATCCAGCATTGTACCAACCTGTAGGAAGCCTTGTATACAACCTTGTATCCAAATTGTATTCCACTTTGTATCCAGGTGGTATCCACCATTGTATCCAAATTTGTATCCAGCCTTGTATCCAGCTTTGTATCCAAATTTGTATCAAAATTTGTATCCAGCCTTGGATCAAACATTTTATCGAGGTGTGTATCCAACATGTATCCAACCATGTGTCAAACCTTGTATCCAACTTTGTATCCTACCTTGTATCCAACCTGTATCCAGCCATGTATCCAGACTTGTATGCAACTGTGTATCCAACCTTGTATCCAACCTGTATCCAGCCTTGTATCCAGCTTTGTATCCAACTTTGTATCTAGCTTTGTATCCAACCTGTATCCAGCCATGTATCCAGCCTTGGATCCACCTTTGTATCCAGCCTTGTATCCAACTTTGTATCCAGCCTCGTATCCAGCTTTGGATCCAACTTTGTATCAAGTCTTGTATCCAGCCTTGTATCCCAACTGTATCTAGCCTTGTTTCCAAGATAGTACTCAGCCTTTTATCCAGCTTTGTATACAACTTTGTAAAGATCCTTGTATCCAACTTTGTCTGCAACTTTGTATACAGCCTTGTATACAACCTCTATCCAGCACTGCATACAGCTTGTATAAAGCCTGTATCCAGACTTGTATCCAACTTTGTATCATCCTTGTATCCAACCTGTATCCATCATTATATCCAGACTTGTATCCAACTTTGTATCCAGCCTGTAACCAGCCTTGTATTTCACTTTGTATCCAGCCTTGTATCCAACTTGGTATCCAGCCTTGTATCTAAATTTGTTCCAGCCATGTATTCAACTTTGTATCCAACATTGTATCCAGCCTTGTATCCAACTTGTATCCACATTGAATCCAGCCTGTATCCAGCCTTGTATCTACCTTTGTATCCAGCCTTGTATCCAACCTGTATCCAGACTTGTATACAGCCTTTTATCCAACTTTGCATTCCACTTTGTATCCAGCCTGTATCCACCATTGTATCCAACTTTGTATCCAGCCTTGTATCCAGCTTTGTATCTAACTTTGTATCCAACCTTGTATCCAATTTGTATACAGCCTTGGATCTAACATTTCATCGAGGTGTGTATCCAACATGTATCCAACCTTGTATCAAACCTTGTATCCAACTGTGTATCCTACCTTGTATCCAACCTGTATCCAGCCATGTATCCAGCGTTGTATGCAACTGTGTATCCAGCCTTGTATCCAACCTGTATCCAACCTTGTATCCAACCTTGTATCCAACTTTGTATCCTGCTTTCTATCCAGCTTTGTATCCAGCCTTTTATCCAAATTTATATACAGCCTTGTATCCAATTTTGTGTCTAACCTGTATCCAGCGTTGTATCCAGCCTGTATCCAACCTTGGTTCCAACTATATATCCAGCCTAGTATCCAACCAGTATCCAGACTTGTATAGAGCCTTGTATCCAACTTTGAATTCCGCTTTGTAAACAGCCTGTATCCACCCTTGTATCCAACTTTGTATCCAGCCTTTTATCCAGCTTTGTATCCAACTTTGTATCCAGCATTGGATCTAACAGTGTATCCAGGCTTTTATCCAACATGTATCCAACCGTGTATCAAACCTTGTATCCAACTTTGTATCCAGCCTTGTATTCAACTTTTTATCCAGCCTCCTATCCAGCTTTGTATCCAACATTGAATCCAGCCTTGTTTCCAACTTTGTATGAAGTCTGGTATCCAGCCTAGTATCCCAACTGTTTCCAGGCTTGTTTCCAACATATTATCCAGCTTTGTATCCAGCCGGTATCCAAACCTTTATCAGGCCTTGTGTCCGGCCTTGTATACAACTTTTTACAGACCCTTGTATCCTACTTTGTCTGCAACTTTGTATCCAGCCTTGTATACAACCTGTATCCAGCCTTGTATACAGATTGCATCCAGCCTGTATCCAGACTTGTATCCAACTTTGTATCCAACTTTGTCTCCAGCCTTCTATCCAGCGTTATATCCAACTTTGTATTCTGCATTGTATCCAACTTTGTATCCAGCATTGCATCCAACCTGTAGGCAGGCTTGTATACAACCTTGTATCCAAATTGTATTCTGCTTTCTATCCAGCGGGTATCCACCACTGTACCCAAATTTGTATCCAGCCTTGTATCCAGCTTTGTATCCAAATTTGTATCCAGCCTTGTATCCAAATTTGTATCCAACATTGTATCCAGCCTTGTATCCAACTTGTATCCACATTGAATCCAGCCTGTATCCAGCCTTCTATCCACCTTTGTATCCAGCCTTGTATCCAACCTGTATCCAGACTTGTATAAAGTCTTGTATCCAACTTTGTGTTCCAATTTGTATCCAGCGGGTATCCACCATTGTATCCAAATTTGTATCCCGCCTTGTATCCACCTTTGTATCCAAATTTGTATCCAAATTTGTATCCAGCCTTTTATCAAAAGTTTTATCGAGGTGTGTATCCAACTTGTATGCAACCTTGTGTCAAACCTTGTACCAAACTTTGTATCCTACCTTGTATCCAACCTGTATCCAGCCATTTTTCCAGACTTGTATGCAACTGTGTATCCAACCTTATATTCAACCTGTATCCAACCTTGTATCCAACGTGGTATCCAACTTTGTATCCAGCCTTTTATCCAGCGTTATATCCAACTTTGGATTCTGCTTTGTATCCAACTTTGTATCCAGCCTTGTATCCAAATTTGTATCCAGCTTTGTATCCAATTTTATAGCTTACCTGTATGAAGTGTTGTATCCAGCCTGTATCCAACCTTGTATCCAACTATGTATCCAGCCTTGTGTCCAAGCAGTATCCAGACTGGTGGACAGCCTTGTATCCAACTTTGATTTCTGCTTTGTATCCAGCCTGTATCCAGACTTGTATTCCACTTTGTATCCAGACTTGTAACCCACTTAGTATCCAGCCTTGTATCCAAATTTGTATCCAGCCTTGTATTCAATTTTGTATCCAACATTGTATCCAGCCTTATATCAACCTGTATCCACATTGTAAGCAGCCTGTATCCAGCCTTGTATCCAACTTTGTATCCAGCATTGTATCCAACCTGTAGGTAGCCTTGTATATAGTCTTGTATCCAACTTTGTATTCCGCTTTGTATCCAGCTTGTATCCACAATTGTATCCAAATTTGTATCAAGCCTTGTATCCAGCTTTGTATCCAACTTTGTATCCAAATTTGTATCCAGCCTTGGATCAAACCTTGTATCCAACTTTGTATCCTACCTTGTATCCAACCAGTATCCAGCCATGTATCCACACTTGTATGCAAGTGTGTATCCAACCTTGTATCCAACCTTGTATCCAACTTTGTATCCAGACTTGTATCCAGCTTTGGAATCAGCTTTGTATCCAACCTTGTATCCAAATTTGTATCCAGCCTTGTTTTCAACCAGTATCCAACTTTGTATCCAGCCTGTATTCAGCCTTGTATATAGCGTTGTATCCAACTTTGTATTCCGCTTGGTATCCAGCCTGTATCCACCCTTGTATCCAACATTGTATCCAAACTTGTATCTAAATTTGTATCCAGCCTTGTATCCAAATTTGTATCCAGCCTTGTATCCAACTTTGTATCCATCATTGTATCAAAGCTGTAGGCAGCCGTGTATCCAACTTTGTATCCAGCCTTATATCCAACCTTGTACCAAGCCTAGTATGCAACATTGTATCCAGCATTCTATGCAACCTGTATCCAGCCTTGTATAGAATTTCGTAGCCAGACTGTATTGAGCCTTGTATCCAGCTTTGTATGCAACTTTGTATCTAACATGTATCCAGCTTTGTATGCAGCCTGTATCCAGCCTTGTATTCAATTTGTATCCAGTTTGTACCCAGACTGTAACCAGCCTTGGATCCTCCTTTTTGCCTAACCTTGTATCCAACTTTGTATCCAGCCTTGTATCCAAGTTTGAATCAGGCATTTTATCCAACATATAGGCAGCCTTGTATCCAACACTGTATCCAACCTTGTATCCAAACTGTGTCCAGCCACGTATCCAACCTTGTATGTAACTGTGTATCCAGCCTTGTCTCCAACCTGTATCCAACCTTGTATACAGCCTTGTATCCAACTTTGTATTCTGCATTGTATCCAGACTTTATCCAGCCTTGTATCCAACTTTGTATCGAGCCTTGTATCCAACCTGTATACAGCCTTGTAAGCAGCCTGTATCCAGCCTTGTAACAAATTTTGTATCCAACATTGTATCCAACCTGTTGGCAGCCTTGTATACAGCCTTGTATCCATCTTTTTATTCCGCTTTGTATCCAGCTTGTATCCACCATTGTATCCAAACTTCTATCAAGCCTGGTATCCAGCTTTGTATCCAAATTTGTATCTAAATTTGTATCCAGCTTTGGATCAAACATTTTGTCAAGGTGTGTATCCAACATATATCCAACCTTGTATCCAACTTTGTATCCTACCTTGTATCCAACCCGTATCCAGCCATTTATCCAGACTTGTATGCAACTGTGTATCCAACTTTGTATGCAACCCGTATCCAGCCTTGTATACAATTTCGTAGCCAGACTGTATTGAGCCTTGTATCCAGCTTTGTATCCAACTCTGTATCTAACATGTATCCAGCTTTCTGTGCAGCCTGTATCCAGCCTTGTATTCAATTTGTATCCAGTTTGTATCCAGCCTGTAACCAGCCTTGGATCCAGCCTGTATCCAGCCTTGTATCCAACCAGTATCCAGACTTGTATACAGCCTTGTATCCAACTTTGAATTCTGCTTTGTAACGAGCCTGTATCCACCCTTGTATCCAACTTTGTGTCCAGACTTTTATCCAGCTTTGTATCCAACTTTGTATCCAGCCTTGGATCTAACATTTTATTGAGGCTTGTATCCAACATGTATCCAACCTTGCATCAAACCTTGTATCCTACTTTGTATCCTACCAAATATCAAACCTGTATCCAACCTTTTATCCAACCTTGTATCCAACTTTGTATCCAGCCTTCTCTCGAAAGTTATATCCAACTTTATATTCTGCATTGTATCTAACTTTGTATCCATCATTGTATCCAACCTGTAGGCAGCTTTGTATATAACTTTATATTCAACTTTGTATTCTGCATTGTATCCAACTTTGTATCCAGCCTTGTATCCAAATTTGTATCCAGCCTTGTATCCAATTTTATATCTAACCTGTATCCAGTGTTGTATCCAGCCTGGATCTAAACTTGTATCCAACTATGTATCCAGCCTTGTGTCCAACCAGTATCCAGACTGGTGGACAGACTTGTATCCAACGTTGATTTCTGCTTTGTATCCAGACTGTATCCAGACTTGTATTCCTCTTTTTATCCAGCCTTGTATCCCACTTAGTATCCAGCCTTGTATCCAATTTGTATCCAGCATTGTATTCAACTTTGTATCCAACATTGTATCCAGCCTTGTATCAACCTATATCCACATTGTAAGCATCCTGTATCCAGCCTTGTATCCAACTTTGTATTCCTCCTTGTATCCAGCTTGTATCCACAATTGTATCCAAATTTGTATCAAGCCTTGTATCCAGCTTTGTATTCAACTTTGTATCCAGCCTTGTACCCAGCTATGTATCCAACTTTGTATCCAGCCGTGGATCTAACAGTGTATCCAGGCTTTTATCCAAGATGTACCCAAGTTTGTATCAATGCTTGTATCCATTTTTATATCCATTTTGTATACAGCTTTGTATCCAACAGTGTATCCATCTTGTATCCAGCCTTGTATCCAACTTTGTATCCAGCATTGTATCCAACCTGTAGGCAGCCTTGTATCCAACTTTGTATCCAACCTTGTATCCAAACTGTGTCCAGCCACATATCCAACCTTGTATGTAACTGTGTATCCAGCCTTGTATCCAACCTGTATCCAACCTTGTATACAGCCTTCTATCCAACTTTGTATTCTGGATTGTACCCAGACTTTATCTAGCCTTGTATCCAACTTTGTATCGAGCCTTGTATCCAACCTGTATACAGCCTTGTAAGCAGCCTGTATCCAGCCTTGTAACAAATTTTGTATCCAACATTGTATCCAACCTGTTGGCAGCGTTGTATACAGCCTTGTATCCAACTTTTTATTCCGCTTTGGATCCAGCTTGTATCCACCATTGTATCCAAACTTCTATCAAGCCTGGAATCCAGCTTGGTATCCAACTTTGTATCCAAATTTGTATCCAGCTTTGGATCAAACATTTTATCGGGGTGTATATCCAACATGTATCCAACCTTGTATTCAACTTTGTATCCTACCTTGTATCCAACTTTGTATACTACCTTGTATCCAACCTGTATCCAGCCATGTATCCAGAGTTGTATGCAAGTGTGTATTCAACCTTATAATCAACCTGTATCCAGCCTTGTATCCAAATTTGTATCCAATATTGTATCCAGCCTTGTATCCAACTGTATCCACATTGAATCCAGCCTGTATCCAGTCTTTTATCCAACCTGTATCCAGACTTGTATAAGGTCTTGTATCCAACTTTGTATTCCACTTTGTATCCAGCGGGTATCCTCCATTGTATCCAAATTTGTATCCAGGCTTGTATCCAGCTTTATATCCAAATTTGTATCCAAATTTGTATCCAGCCTTTTATCAAACATTTTATCGAGGTGTGTATCCAACTTGTATGCAACCTGGTGTCAAACCTTGTATCCAACTTTGTATCCTACCTTGTATCCAACCTGTATCCAGCCATTTATCCAGACTTGTATGCAACTGTGTATCCAAGCTTATAATCAACCTGTATCCAACCTTGTATCCAATATGGTATCCAACTTTGTATCCAGCCTTGCATCCAGCGTTATATCCAACTTTGTATTCTGCTTTGTATCCAACTTTGTATCCAGCCTGTATCCAAATTTGTATCCAGCCTTGTATCCAATTTTATATTTTACCTGTATCCAGTGTTGTATCCAGCCTGTATCCAACCTTGTATCCAACTATGTATCCAGCCTTGTGTCCAAGCAGTTTCCAGACTGGTGGACAGCCTTGTATCCAACTTTGATTTCTGCTCTATGTCCAGCCTGTATCCAGACTTGAATTCCTCTTTGAATCCAGCCTTTTATCCCACTTAGTATCCAGCCTTGTATCCAAATTTGTATCCAGCATT
>JADRCH010007279.1:0-62846 GCA_019843965.1 Rhynchomys soricoides
AGTAAGACATAAAGAACAACATCTGAGATTGTCCACTGACCTTCAAATCACATAAATTAAGACAAAGCAGCTATTAGATCCATTAGAATTGTGATCTACATTTTAATAATATCATTTGAGTCATTCAACGTAACTTAAAAATTAATCTAAGTGAACTTTATTTTCCATACGCTGTTGTTTTTCTGTTTTAATAGTTTTCATGAGAACCAGAGATTATAGTATGAGCAAGACTTAAAGCAGGTGAAGATTATCTGATAAAAGTCTGTCAGACCAAGTGAGAAAATCATGCATGTGACTCTACCATGTAGTCTTGGGCTATCTTGTCAATGGCACTTCAGTTTCCTCATAATTTGTAAGACAGATGTCACTACTGGTGTAGCATGCCAGCCTAGCATTCACAAAGTGCTGGATTAAATTCCAAGCATTTGATAAAACTGAGTGTGGTTCTCATTCATATAATTCCAGCACCTGGGAAGTAGGCAAGATGGTCAAAGCTTCAAGATCATCCTAAACTAAACTGAAATTTTGAAGCCAGCCTGGGACACATGAGATTCTGTCTAAAAAGATTTTTTTTTTTTTTTTACAATATGAAGGATTAATCAAGAAGATGGGTAAGAAAATGTGCAGGGAGCTTGTATCTATAGATCACTGTCATACAGCTGTTAGTATTTTTACATTGGAAAGTTTGTGTAGAATGGAAAGCAATGACAATTGAATGCTAATCAGATATCATCTGATCTGAAGTTCCTTATATCATTTTTCTGGTCTCATACCAGGAATCCTGTCTTCTTGGAATTAGGTCATAGCTTTGGGAAAGCTGCCTGTGTAACATCCAAGGTCAGTATAGACAGGTGGCATAGAATTCAAGACGACAAAACCTGATTTATCAGTGATTGAACTGAAAGGTTGAGCAGGGAAGTTCTTGACAACAGAGATGCTCCAGCTATGTGCAAGAGAACACAGAACCATGTGCCAATTGTATTTAAATATTTACATCAGTTTCTCTTTGGTTATCATTAGACAACTGCAATTCTCACCTTGTTTCACAGTTTTCTGTCACTTTCTACAACTTGTACACACTTTCCTCTAGTATTGGCAGTATTGTTTCATATTTATTTGCTGGGCCAGTTTAAAGATCTGACTGCATCTTAATGCTACTAACTTAGTTAAGGTTTCTATTCCTGCACAAAACATCATGATCAAGAAGCAAGTTGGGGAGGAAAGGGTTTATTCAGCTTATATTTCATTACTGTTCATCGCCAAAGGAAGTCAGGACTGGAACTCAAGCAGGTCAGGAAGCAGGAGCTGATGCAGAGGCCATGGAAGGATGTTACTTACTGGCTTGCTTCCCCTGGCTTGCTCAGCTTGCTTTCTTATACAATCCAGGACTACCAGCCCAGGGATGGCATCACCCACAATGGGCTAGGCCCTCCCCCCTTGATCACTAATTGAGCTAATGCCTTACAGCTAAATCTCATGGAGGCATTTCCTCAAGGGAGACTCCTTTCTCTGTGATAACTCCAGCTTGTGTCAAGTTGGCACACAAAACCAGCCAGTAAAACCACATTCAAATTTTATCTATTAATTTATTTAAGTTTTGCATCTTTAAGCCAAAGCCTACCTAAGCAGCTCAAGCTGTTCTCAAACTTGTAATCCTCTGGCTTCAGGTTCCTGAGAACTAGGATTGCATTCGTGAACTACCAGGGCAAACTCTGAAGAGCTTTCAAATTTATACCAGAGCCTGGGGATATAGATTGCTTGGGAGAATATTTCCTGGCATAAAAGATACTCTGGGTTCTATGCTTTGAAATTTCAAATATGGCATGATGTATATACCTTGTAATTTCTGCACTTTGGAAGTAGAGGTAGCAACATCAAGAATTCAAGGTCATCCTTAACTAGAAAAGTTTGAGACATGCCTGGTTTTCAAAAGACTATGTCTCAAAACATGAATATAAGGCAGGAGAGATGGCTCAGTAATTAAGTGCATGTACTGCTCTTCCAGCAGACCAGAGTCCAATTCCCAGTACCTATGCCAGGAGACTCACATCTACCTGTAACTCCAGGTCCCAGGGTATATGACAACCCTGGCTTCTGTGCATACATTCAGAAACATATAAGAATGTTATGTGTGTGTGTGTGTGTGTGTGTGTGTGTGTGTGTGTGTGTGTGTGTGTTATCTCCATTTCACAGGTGCCAGTTTAAATACTGTGTGCTATGATTTGGTAAAATTTATTTACTCTGTTAAAGAAATGGTATTGGACAGCCAGGTTTAATTCAGTCATGTTATGACAGATTGTACATATGTATTATGTGTTAACAGGCCTTATTTTTATTATTTCCTTTGGTAGCCTTATACCAAATATTACTTGGAAAACCTCATTATTCTTGACTCTGTATATTTAAAGCCATTATTTTATAGCCCAGGCCTAGGATGTCAGCACAATCGGTATTTCTGTCTACAATGGTTGTAGAAGAATGAACAACAAATTTGAAAGAACAATTTAATGTAATGAGAGGAGTCCTTAACTCAAGGGCCCCATAGATGATACATAATGGTAACTCATGCCTTTGTTTGTCTCTTGGTGGCTTTGTGTTGTATTGCTAGAATAAAACCCAGAGCCTTGACCTTGCTTGGCAAGTTCTCTATCACTGAACTAAATCCCCAAACCTATGGACAGTTGTTCTTAGGAAGTTAGCAAAAAAGTTTTATATCATAAGGAAGTAGAAGTTATAATAGAATCAGAGAATGAAAGTAATTAATTCATAAGAATGGTGGAATAACTCCTAAAATGATAGAAGGACTACTGGATTCTATTCTCTTCAGTGATCCAATTATGAGGGAATTATACTGAGTGATTATAGTTTCCCAGCACAGCACCATAGGTTCCTTCATTTCTTATTCAGATGGTTAGACACTTGTGTGACCTTCTCCATGTTTGTGTGCGCAGCTGTAATAAGCTGAACTTATTTCTGTTTCTAGTTATTCAGATACAGAGTACCCATAGTTTCCAGTGATTCTCATTTGAACATTCTCTCTCTTTCTCTCTCTCTCTCTCTCTCTCTCTCTCTCTCTCTCTCTCTCTCTCATTTTCTTTTTTAAGAAAGCAAGAAAAGGTGAATATGCCTTATCATCTGTTTTTGACTGAGCATGTATGCTTTATATATGGAATATACATGGTCAGATGGAATGGTGATATTTCTCTTCAGTTATCTCCTCTCCTTCTTCTCCCTGCCCCCACCCTGTGTGGTAGGATGTGTGTGTGTGTGTGTGTGTGTGTGTGTGTGTGTGTGTACACATGTGTGTACACATGTGTTTGTGTTACTTTTCATGCTCCTGGGCATTTATTTCAGAGCCTCTTATATTCTTGGAAAGTGTTATACTACTGAGCTTCCTACCCAGTCTTCTTTGCCTATGATACTGAGGTTGAGGCCTAAGCCCAGGACTGGGTCATTTTTATTATTTTAGAGTACCTTAAAAGCATGATTAAATTTGTTCTAGAAAAGTTGAGTTATGAAGCAAACTGGCAAACTAGAAACATAAGACATTATTTTTTCTGAGTCATTATTGTAATTATGTTGAAACATTCAATGACTTTAAAAGAATTCTCCATATCCACAAGGAAAAGCAGAAAATTTGCCAAAAGTTAATTTTTTATAAAAAAAAAAATACTCTAATTTTCTTATTGGAAAATATTTATCTATTGTTTCTTTTCTGTTGTTCTGGATAAGGGCATAATGTATTTACTTTTTACTGGAAGATGTAATTTTCTCTGATTGATGAAATATTAACCAGTCAAATGGGCTGGCATGTTTGAGCATGTTAACCTGTGATAAAGTTCCTCTCCTTCAGAAAAGCAACAATTACTGGGTAGCCATTGCCACATCAATTTAGGCCTCTGATCATGAAGTATAAAATCTACCTATAGTTTTATGCCAAGACTAACAGACCTATGACCTGATGCAGACTTTCCAAATTCAGGTCATCAAATCCCTATGACCATTAAATTAATGTTTGTTTAAAGCAGTCATGTTTAGGGAAAGCAGTATTACACACTGCATTATCTTAAGAGCTGACCAATAAAAACACCTAGATAAATCTGTTGATGACCATATCCACCACTTGTTTTGTTAGTGTCATGAAGCGTGTAAGTGTGTGTATGTGTGTGTACTTAATCAAAATAATCATTCAGGTGCATAAATCATAAAAGTGTCTTCAAACATCTCACATTGCTATAACAAAATTTCGTAGACTATGTAGCTTTAAGAAAGAAAATTAGTTTCACAATTTTGAGGGGTGGGAGACTAAGATTAGGATATTACCATAAGCAGCTTAGAGTGAAAGTCTTCTTGTCTTGCCACCTTATTCTGTGTTTGCACAAAACAAGAGAACAGGGAAGCTATCTAGAGGTAGAGTAGAGAGAGAAAGACAGAGAACACACTTCTATGACTCTGCCACTTCAAATGTTACATGAGCATTTAGGGCTTCAACGTGTGAATTGTGAGTGGATATAAGCATTTAGTATGGAACAAATAAATCACTGCAGAATTAAATTTATCTAATAACATTTTGAGGAAAATGTCTAAGCAAGTGATTTAATTATGTACTACACTGACCAAGAATACAGACAGAAACAAATCAATTTTTATAGATGTATTCAATTGATAACTGAGTTTTTCATAAATATAAAAGAATTTGTTTTCAATAATCCTCATCTGGAGTTTGGGACTTCAAAATTAGTAAATGTCATGGATTGGACTTGTGTCTCTGGTTTATGGTTAACTTTAAAACATTTCGGGACAACTGCTGGTCACAATTCACATTCTAATGAGACATGGTCACCAACAATCAAAGAAAGTAAATCCTAGTAAAAACAAGGCACCAAAAGAAATCTCCAGAGCCCAGGATAGAAAACACAATTAGAAGTTTAAAGCACAACTGGAAAAATTCCTAACTGTGAATGATAAAGGGTATGCTGATAAGTATTTATATATTTGGGTGCAGTGCTTTCGTACATATGTATCTGTGTATATGTGTGTATGTATGTATACACATGTAAATAAGTACTATTTCTAGTATTCTTTTCTCATAACCCTTAATAATATGCAAAGAGATAAAGTCCAGAAAGAAAAATATCTAGTTCACAGGGAACTACCAATGCATTACTACCAAGTTTTAAAAGAATGATAACGGCTATAATGACTTTTGAGAAAAGCAAAGAGCACAGCCTCTGGGCAAAAGTTATGATGCACGGGGTTATGTACATAGATGTGCTATCAAAATAATCAGGTGTACTTTTCTCTGATGCTTTTTCAAGAGTTCAACAATCTAGGAGCACTATATTTCTTACCATAACCCAGAGCAACAGTGTGCTCTAGTGGCCTTAATTGCCGTATTAAAATCAAACACCTCTTGATTATACCTCTAAGGCATAATGGGAGTCAGTTTTCACTTTAGTGCCTTTCATCATACAAGAAGTAAATTTGTTTTATGAAGAAAAATAGCCATATACAGGCTCATCACTGAAACCAGCAACCTTTGCTGACTTCAGGGCTCATCAAGAATGCAAAACTATTTGAAAATAAAGCATATATATATATATATATATATATATATATATATATATAGAGAGAGAGAGAGAGAGAGAGAGAGAGAGAGAGAGAAGCAAACAGCTCATTCAACCTTACAGCAAAATTATGAATTAGAAAAAAAGCAGGAACCTAAAACAAACCCTATTTTGAAGAGATACTGTAACAGATGAACTGGTCTCACAAAGCACTCCAGTTACCAAAATAACTAACAAGAAAAGTTAAACAAAGGCTTTCAATAGACAGCAAGTTTTTATGGTATCCAGGTTAAAATTTGAAGCAAAAGAATATGTCCTGTTTTTCCTAAAACAAAATGGTAGTTTTATTTTACCGTGCTTAAGACTTTATTCTACCATGCTTTTACCGTCTTTATCATCATTAATACATGATAACAGATCAATTGTGTCACATCTGTAATTTATACATAAATTGAATTGTTGTAGGATAAAAAGCCAACAAAGTGAACTACAGAGTGTTCAAAATAAAGTATTTATAATATTTTGCATTACTTTATCATTGATGAAATGTTTTATGTTTAACTGATGAGTAACAATGACTCATATTTGTGGAATACAATATGATGTGAGTTTCTCAGAAAGACAGAGTCATACTAATTAACATACCTATCATTTTATCAAGTTATCACTTTTATAATAAGAATATTAAAATGCATTTAGAAGTCTGAAATATACACCATTATAACTAATGTCACCATACAATATACCAGGGAACATGGGCTTCTGATAACTATCCTAGTTTCTGTTTCTGTTCTACACCTAGAGTGGTTTGAATGAGCAATTCCTCTGAAAAGAACATTTAATCTCCAGTTGGTGGTACTGTGTAGGGAGGTTAAGATGTAGCCTTCTTGGAGGAAGTATACTACTTACATCAGGATTTGAGTGTTTAAAGGCTCACCTAATTCTTATTAACTTTTTGTTTTCTGTGTACTTGAAAATGTTCCATGTCCTTCTCTGGCTTCATCAACCATTATGGATACTTCCTCTGAAACTATAAAGCAGAAACAACTTTTGATTCCATAAGGTATTATTAGTCATAGTCTATTATCACATCATACAACACTGAAGTGAGTTCATTTTTTATCTGTCCTTCTATTCCTGTCGGATTATACACAAAGGAATTATAATTTCTGCATCGAAGAGGTACTCATACTCTCACTTTTTGCAGCATTACTCCCAATAACTAAGGCACAAACACTCCAGAATCTATCAATTCCAGCATCTATCAGATAACCTGGTACAGTTTAACTTTTTAAGAGAGGTTTTATATGATTTTTCTTCCTTCCCACCTCCTCTTGCTCCTCCTCCTCCTCTTTCTCCTCCTCCTCTTCCTCTTCCTCCTCCTTTATTTAGATCTTGAGATAAAAATTGAGGGTTTTATACCACTGAACCATAGCTATAGATCACAAGCAGATTTTATTTAAAACAAGACACAAAATCAAAAACAAATGACATTACTTGTTTAAGAGATGTAATCTGTGACCTGTATGATCAATGGAAATAATCCATTTGCTGTTCTCTCTGACTTACCAGCTTTTATCTAATACCATCCAGTTCCTTTATTTTAACAATTTTGAATCTGTAATCTGGGGCTCAAGTGGAAGAACTTGAGACAGTCAAAGGCTTATCTGGGTCTTATGTTAAAAATTTCCATTTTTAAGTTCAAAACAAGTCATTTCTGTATCTTTACTCTGCAATAGTTAAAAGTTGGGCTAATAAATATTAAGAGAGCATAACCTTTGTTTAGTATGCTTAGTGCAATGGATTATTAGCAAACAGTTTTCTAATTAGTCGTCCCTTCTGAACCTTCCTCGATTTTGAACAGTAAATGAAAATGTAATGAGATTTTCACAGTATTCTACAAATATAAAGAGGCTGTCAAGGAAATGAAGCATTTTCCTGTTAAATATCATCACATAGTCCACTGGAGAATTGTGTTAAGGGTTTCTGTCCATAATTCAAAAATGAAATTCCTTTGAAGAATCATTGATACACAGTCATGTTTTCACTGTATATTTCAGCCTGTATTGGGACCTTGATAAGAAATAATTTACATGAAGGAACATGTTTTTACCAAATGCTTGCTTAATTAAAGATAAAAGTGTTTTTCATATACTTACACTTAGAAGAATAGAGTGGCAAGGATATGAAATGTAAAATTAGGATTCTGGCTGATTTCACTTTTCTTGACCCTAAGCATCAATCTAGACAGTATCAACTAGCTTTTTGTCTCTCTGATACAAACATACACACACACACTTACTTACAGGGGAAGCCATTCAGCTGATTCAGACCCAGGATACATTTTGCCACATTTGCATAAAGTTCTGAACTGAAACTTCATTCCTAAATTAGTTGCCAAATTCACATTGATTGCACAGCATATGCTAGGCACTATTCCCAGGGGTTGGATTTAAACAATAGATAAAATGTTTTAAAGTCCCTAACTTACGAGCAGGCAAATAGTAGAATGATAGGGTTAACATTTACAAAACTCTAGACTTTTAGCACAACTTGAAAAATATACTATCTGATGAAAAATTATCTTAATTCTGAAAGACTACCACTGGATCAAATAAAATAATAGTTTTCATATGCATTCAGGACAATTTATACATTTTAATATCTGTCAAATTATCATTGGCCTTCTAGTTTGAACTTATCAACTCCATTGCAATTTTTCGTTCTAGGGTTCTATATTTACGCAGTATTATATCATAGAAAGTGTTTATATGTAATTCCAAAGCAAAATGTTCTAGATTAGCATACTGAGTCTGATATAAGGAAGCCAAATAAATTTGAAAAAGCCCCTTCAAGTCTATGTTGCCAAGTTATATCATAAATAAGTTAAGAGTGTAGGTGTAGCAGTGGATCTGAAAGTCAACTAAAATCCTTGCTAAATTCTACAGGCTCTGTTTTAGTTTTACTTTTTATGGTAGAGACAGTCTGGTGTTAAATTTGTTTGGTGAAATATATAAAAAAAAGATTTGGAAAGCTCTGGGCTATAAAATCATCTTGATTCCTTATAATTTTTTTATTATTTTATTTATTTATTTTTTCATATTTTATTTATATTTCAAATGTTTCCCCCTTTCCAGATCTCCCCTTTGGAACCTCCCCATTTTTATATTAATCCTGAGAAACATGGAATTCTTACATGTGTGTGTATGTGTGTGTATGAGTGTATGCCCTAAATTGAATATGTCTTACATGCCATCCTTTCATAGGATTCTTTAAGAAATCTAAAACTGTTTGCCACAATATAAACATGTAGTAGAAGTATATAGATAGGAATAGTAATCATAAATATTAAAATTGGGATGGAGAAAAAGTTGTGGTTTCCAGAACAGCTGCATATGCATGGATTGGAATCTAAAGAGGATTAAAGCTATAATACAGCCTGGCCTATGCAGCAAATCTTGTCTCAAGGAGGAAGAGAAGGAGAAGCAGGAAGAAGAAGAGAAGTTGCATGAGGAGAAAGGCATCTTCCAACCAGAATCTCTATGTTTATAGATTCCTTTTGAAAATTAATCATAAGGAATAGTTCAATATTATAGTGCAATATTATATTTCTTATGTAAACAAATCACATTTTATATATAAAAATGAAGCAAAAGACGTTTCCTTGAACTACTTGGCCTAAGTGTCACAAGGAAGAAAAACCAAAGCAACTCAAAATGAGGATGTGTTATTAAAACTGTTAAGTATTAGAAATGTTTATTCATTAATATTCAATTAAGTCAGAAATATGGAAATATTTGTTATAGATATGCCTGAAGTTTTTAGGAGATAGAAGATACTCTTCATATGACACTGAAAATCTGTTTGTTATATATATAAAAAAAAACAATAAAACAAAAAGATAAACAGTAGTTAGTGTGCACTTATGTATGTGTGTATGCATATGTGGGTATTTGATGAGTACATGAGTATGTGAGTGCTTGCACCCATGCATGTCTTACAAAGGCCAGGGAAAGATGGCTGTGATGTCTTCCTATGTCATACTCATACTTATTCACTTTTGGCTAGTTATCTCAGTGAACAGAAGCTTTGCTTTTTTGGCTTGGTTGGTAGGCCAACAAGCTCCTCGGATCCTTCTGCCTCTGTTCCTCAGTGCTGGGGTAATAGATAGATGCAGTCACCGAATGACTTTCATAGGAGTACTGGGCATTTCAACCCACATCCTATTACTTGCACAGTAAATGTTCTTACTCACTGAGCTACAACCCCAGCTCCCTAAACAATAGCTCTTGATTAACTCAGAATGGATAATTCTATGACATAGCATAATTGTGTCATAATTAATGCTAATATTTATTTTTTTCTAACTCAGAAAGATATGTATTTCAAAATATGCTATAAAATTATACTCTTAAATATTTAAATTCATCTTAAAATACAATCTTTCTTCTTATTATAATTTTAAAGCCAAAGAATATAAAAGGTAAATGAGCTAGTACACACTATAAGGATAATTTTCTTTCTCAAAACTGTTGACATTTTGAAAGTGCTTATACTAAACTGTAAAAAAAAAAAATACCTTCAAAATTATTACATTTTAAACTATAAGACCTGAAAGGCAATTTGCTGTTTATAACTTTCAACATACATGATTAAATACAATTTCTAAGTTTAGCCACTGTTTAGGAATATAAATTGTGTCTTTGATATTGCCTAAGGAGAAATTGCTTAACTCTGAAATAATATCCATCATAAAACCAAATTCCACATAATAATGTGCAGTGTTAACATTATAAGGAGCTGTTTCTAAACGAATTCCATAAATGTTTTATACATCTTCATAGCTCTACTGAAAATATTATAGAGACATGCAAAAATAACATTTAGATACATATGCTTAGTATAGAAAATTGAGGTCAGAGATCAATATACAGCATCTGAAAATGTGTACAGCAATGTGGTTCAGTGTGATGGATGATTATTGAGTATTTGTCACATAATTTTATTTACTATTTTCTGCATTATAGCTTTCCCATAAAGTGTAAGTAGTTAGGATTAAGATTTATAAAAATGTATAATAAGACCTTATATATTAATATGGCAATATATAGGTATCTTGCCTTTTTTATTTTATGTGTTTTTGTATTTTGACCAAATTTTATAGTAATTTTTGTAAAAATTTAAAGGTAAATTCTTGTAGGACAAAAGTATAATGTATATATTTAAGAGTACCAAGATTATTAAGTTCCTTTTGTGAGACCTTTACATACAGAAGCAGATATACATCTAACAAACATAGTTTTTAAAATATAGCTATAATTTCATACATTAGAAATACTGAAAAAGATTAAGTTCAACAAAAATTCCTTAAATATAAAATTGTAGCATCACTTCTAACAAATGAGAATTTATGTCCCAAATTCTCATGAGAGGGATCCAACACCCTGAAATGACATGATATGTACTCACAGATTTTGAGTGCATTATGCATTATGGCTATAAGCCTCTGAGTATTAATAACTTAATACTTAAAATTTCTACTGTAATGAGTTTGGCAGAAGGGAAGTTACTATAAAGAGATACTGGTATCTTACAATGTGATTATTGAAATGATAGACTCTAAAATAACATGGAAAATCCTCCATGAATCTTCTGCTGAGAGAAAGAAAAGTTGTAAGCCAGAGAAAAGCTAAGACTAAAATTAAAATAATAAAGGGTCAGTGGTGGAGAGGACCACCCACACCTTGATCAGGACTCTGACTAAGCCTGGAGTCCCACAGTAGATTACAAAAAAAAAAAAAAAAAAAAGAACTTGATGTTATCATTGGAGATTTTGTGCCTCATAATACTTTGCCTGAGCATTTTTAAATGTTTTTAAACGTACAAATATTTATACTTTGTTTCTATATTATGGCCTTCAATTTTGCATTTATGGGTTTTATGCGAGAGTAATTGTGTGTCTTTATGTCTGTATATGTTTGTGGGGGGGGGTGTCTGTGTGTGTGTGTGTGTGTGTTTTTTTTCATTTGGTTCTTTTTTCTGTTTGTTTGCTTTGTCATATTATGGTTTCTTTTTTACTTTATCTTATATTCTTTTCTTATTACTATTATTATCATTAGATGCCTGTATGTATTCTAATGAGAGAGAGAATAAGAAAGGGTATTGACCTGGGTGGGGAAATAGGAAGATCTGGAGGAACCGTGGGAGGGGAAAACAAAATCAGAATATACTTTATGAAAAAAGTAATCAAACTATTTTACAAAATCATGCAAGTTATTTATTCTTCTAACTTAAATATGATACCATATTTTTATGGATATTAAGTAAAAATAAAAGACCTTCTTTGCCTCGGAGAACTTAAAATCCAGTGAGGAATAATTCTGGTCTCATCTATTTCCTTTTATCTCCTTTACCTCTGCAGTTAATATCACACATTTGGTTCTGCTGATTCCGCCTCCAACTAGCTCTGTCATTTCCTTCCAGGCTTGGACCCAAATTCCTCAAGGTAGATTAAAAGTTTCAAATCCATAATCTAGTCTTTCAATCTTAGATTTAACATTTTAAAATATCTTTCTTATATTACCAACACACTGACTGCAACAACAACATGCTTCTCATCACTTTGGATACAATATTGCTTCTCTTCTATTATATTTATTCATATGCTTTTGTCATTCAGCACAATACTTATTATTATTATTCTTAATCTCTTTTTACAGTCCAGTCTTATCTCACCCCTTCCTGGTCTACCCTCTGATTGTTCCACATCCCATACCTCCTCCCTTAATCTCCAAGAGGATGTCACCCTCTACTCCACCAGGCCTCCCCACTCCCTGGGACCTCAAGTCCCTTGAGGGTTAGGGTTAGGTGCTTCTTCTCTTACTAAGGCCAGACCAGGCAGTTTCATCTGAATATGTGTCAGAGACCTCATATCAGCTAGTGTATGCTGCCTGGTCAGTGGCTCAGTGTCCATTTACCACAATATTAAACCACACATTTCTATTCAAACTGAGCAAACATAAATTCAGACTGCATATTCTTCTTTTATTGTGTAGTATTGCAATTTGTTCCTTGATTATTTTTCAACAATCTTGAAAAATCCCACTTATATGACCATACCAATAATGTATGGTAATATTAAATTCCTCTTCCTGCACCTCCATAATATGAATTTTACTAGTAACTGCCTCATTTACTTGATCCTTAAGTACATATATTCTTTGACAGTTGAGAACATTGTAGATGAATATATGGATATAGATTTTAGTAAGTCTAGATTAAGACTTGGAGTACATTACATATCACATTAAATTTTAGACATTTTTTTCCTAAATAGAATGAAATACTTATAGACTAAATTGGAAAGTTCAACAATGATACTGTATACAAAGAGCCATGTGGATAATCCTAAGATTACTCATATAAGCTAATGGGACTGATGACTTTCAAAGCTATGTGGCATGGTTTATAAATCTTTTAAAGTACATTAGGAATTACTGCATGTTCACATTGAAGTTATTATTAAGAATTATATGTTGTTTATATTGTAATGTTATCTACACAAAAATCTTTGCAATGAGAAAGAGTAGGAAATTAATTAAATGACATGTACTGTAGTGTGTGTAGATAAATGAAAGTATATCTATTATAGCCTAATATTGATATTCAGCAAAATAATAATGTACTGTATGCTAAGTTAGAAAATTACAAGCTATATTTTAAGTAGGAAAATCACAGAAGGACTCAATAGTTATGATGCAATGCCACATGTGGAAAATGTATATGTATACGTAGAATATAAGAAAAATGAACACATAGCCTTTATATTTTAGGGAGTTTTGCTGCCTATTTTTAGGTAGCACAAAACTAATACACCTGTATCAAACACATACAGTAAATTCTTCCCAAATACAATGTCATGCCTATTGTTTGAACACACACAGCTGTTCAACTACAATGAGAGCCAAATAGAATATACAAGGAGAACTTTTTTATAACTCAATGTGTGATATTAAAAATGGTCATAATCCTATAGAAGGCATAAATGTTTTTTCTGTATACTTAGAATGAGATTTACCTTAGGTGGGGTGCAGGAATTCAGCAGGAAAGGAGGACTTTATGGGAAGCACTTAAGATAGGAGGATGACAGATTCTGTGTGGCCTTTTTGTGTCACCTTAACTTATTTCCATCAGAAAAGCTATAGGGAGACATCACATTGATGGTTCACAAGCTTCATCACAAACTACAGTCACCCAAGAAGCATTTACAAAATGTTTAGTCTTAGGTTATTAGCCCCCAAAGATTATGATTTTTTTTTTATCTTGAGTGGTATCTGGTGATTTTTATATGGAACAGGCTTTAATTCACTGACATTATTAGATTTACAATGTACAGCACTGACTATTCCTGACATTGTCTAATCTAAGTTAACTGTAGACTAAATTTGACATAATTTCCTTATATATTATCATTGACAAATAGAAAAGATATAAAGGCCTACACTGAAGCAAATATTAGAGCAAAAATTACCTCTGGTCAAGAAAATAAAATCATAGGCTTAGAGACTTAACATTCCAGGGATGGTGGGATCAGCTCAAGCCATGCTAAAGAGATAGGTAAAATTATCAGCCTTTAATAAAACACTGAACATTTCGTTTCCAGAATCCCAACATCTAGCACAACAGTTTACTGTGCCAAAGTATTGATGCTCCAAATTCTGTAGCATGTAAGTTGACCTACTTTGAGAAAAGCATAATGTTTCCTTTTTTATATATCTTTTCTAATCGTTCTTTAATTACACACTTTGGGCTTCCTTACTCTTTTTATAAAGTCTTTCTTCCCACCATGTGTCTGCTTCTCCACTATGTGTCTGACCTCCATGACAGCTTACATGACATGGATTTTCTTCTTCTCTTTTCTCTTTTCTTCTTCTGGGCAGCTGCTGAAATTTTCAGCTTCTCTTCTGTGGTGGTTTGAATCTCCTTGGCCCATAGGAAGTGACACTATTAGGAGGCATGGCCTTATTAGAGGAGCTATAGCCTTGTGAGGGGAAGTGTATCACTGCGGAGGCAGGGTTTTGAGGTCTCATTTAGCCAGTATGATCCACACTCTCCTCCTGACTGCCTTGGGAACATAGTCCTATTCTGCTGCCAGCTGATCAAGATATAGAACTCTAAGCACCTCCAACACTATGTCTGGTTGAATGATGTCATGCTTCCCACCATGGTGATAATGAACTGAACATCTGAAACGTTCAGACATCCCCAATTAAATGTTTTACATTATAAATGTTTCTTTGTCATGGTGTCCCTTCACAGCAATGAGACCCTACAACATGTGCCCTAGGTATTAGATATTAGAGTTTTGTAAGTAGTCTGTGCTTCTGCTTGTGTCCATTCTTAAAATATTTCACTAATGAGACTAAGAACACCAAGAACAGACCTTAGTTTTCCCTGTACCATTTGGAGATGAAAGGACCCCACAATTCCAGTAACACTTAGTATCAGATATAGGAAAGTGTTCATAGAGATTTTAGACAGGGAAAACATAAGAAACATTAGATATTAGTCTATTTGATACACCCTATAAAACTTTTATTTATGACAAGTAATTCATTTTCTGTCTTCCACTTTATAACATGTTTATTCAAATTTTTTATCTCCTCTATTTGTAAGTATTTATGAAAATTGTTTAACCCTTCCCCAACATAGTACATACTTAATTTATACAAAGGCTCTGCTACACTCTTAGTACTGAAGTAACTTAAGTAGCTATTGTTTTCTTGTTTTCCTTCATGTCTTATGTTCAGATTCTTTTAAAATCATCAGATCTTGAAAGCCTATGATGTCAGACCCCAGTCAATGTAGAAAATATACAAGTTTTATAATGCAAGTTACCACCTGCATTAGAATAAAAAATCAAGTATATTTCCTGCCCTCCTTTGCTTGGTCTGATTTTGTGAATTGCACACCAATTTTATCAAAAGTTTTGCCTTGTTGAGCCACTTCAATTGGAGTGGTTCTCCATTTCTTTGCTGTCTAAATTCATATCTTAGGCAACATACAAAATGTCCTGAGCATTGCAAGTTTGGCCTGAAATTCAAATTCTTCTACCTTATAGCTGTGTGTTCACAGACAAGTTATATTACCTAGGTTTCCGTTTCCTCATATGTAAATTGGTAGATAATAATGCCTATAGACATATTGAGTATTAAAGCAGGTAAGAAAGTAAGTAACTGCTCACAATACCAAAGATCCACCCGAGCACTCAGCAACTGACAGCTAGTAAGAAATTGTAGCCATTGCTTTAAAGGTGCTAGATGAATAAGAGACAAAAGTAAAACTTGCCTTTCAGAATTTCTATGTAATATTTTTTTTTCTATAAAAATATGAGACTTGAGTTCTGAACTTGCAGTTCAACAGGTAGAACAAATATACGAAACCTTATAAATAGCGCCTAATCAGGTGAAGGGATATTGTTTGAATTGTAAGTTATACCTCGCAGGCTTTTTCTTTAGACCATGATGCGTTTAGAAATATTTTTCATCAGAAAATTATAAGAAGAGTTATAATAGAGTTAGCCATAAATTATTGGACAAATAGGGTCAGGGGTCTATGGGATATTCAAATGAATATCCGGAGGGTTTTGAACAGAATAAGGCCAAAGGGTATACATGCTCTCAGTTAAAAGTCATTTAATTGTTAATAAATGGATAAAGAAACATTTTAAGGATGATGTAAGTAAGTAAAAAATATCTGCCTGCTCATAAAAGAGAATCAGAAGCAGAAAAATGAAGATACCAGGCAGATGGAACCTTAAACAAGGAGGCACTAAATGGTTGGTAACTTAGAGAGATAATTTGTCTTAAATTAAATCTAACAGAATTGAAATTTGAAAGAAAGGCATTGTCCGTATATATGTCAAAGTAACTGGGATAGAATTGATTTTTAGTAGAATCAGAATAGTTTTAATGAAGAGGTGAGATGATTTAATTGACCTTTTCAAAAGGTTGTTTCAAATGCTGTAAATAGAGCAGGTAGAAGGCGGCAAGAAAATAAGAGGGACATCAGCTAGAATGCTATTACAGTACACTTTGAAAGAAAAGGTAGCATATAGAATTGCAAAGGCTGAGGGGGGACACGCTAATTTGTAGATTAAGCCAAATCAATCATGCATCCAAAATACAATCTAGATAAATACTATAATCATGAATAATTTATTAGGATGGTAATAAAAATAGGACAGAAGGTTGGTTATATTGTATACATTTAAATAACTAAGCCCCACAACTTCTAGAAAATTAAAAATGTCTCATTTCATGCATTTATTCAAAGATGATGATGACCTTTGACCTTCAGAATGACAACATTCTTATGTCATAAATTCATGAACAAATGTTGTATTGAATATTATCTGACCTTATAAGGAATGTTTGATATAACTTCACCATGAGTAAAATAATTACTATGATAGCAATTTCATTTTGTAAAATATCTTGAGACAACGCTTACTTGCAAAGCTACTTCACACAACATTGAGACGTCAATTTCAAAAACATGTTGGTATGCATATTATTGATTTGTCACTGTAAGGTCGCATATCAAATTTGCTGTTTGGTTTTTATAAAATCCTTTTAGCTTCCTTTTACGTCAGATCTTGATTAATAAGCCCTTCAAAGCTCAAGTTCTCTCCTGTCATAGTCTCATACTAACCAATTCCCATTATAAGTTATGTCAATTCTTCACATCCATACAGGTATAGAAGGAAAATGCACTTCATATTTATCTGTATGAAGTACTAATGGCCGGTCTTTGAAGTTCCTTCTTCCTTTTTCTGACAAAGGCTTTTAAAATTATATGACTACACTGTGTGTCAATAATTCAGACATTAATAGTTGAACACAAAGGAATATTAGAATGTGTAACAAGACCACTAAGGAAATGTTTCATATAATTAAGTTTCCCAACACTGAAGATGATTCCAATTACAAAAAAATTAACATGAAATTTAAATGACAAAACAGTTGTGAATACTTATTAATGTATAACCCTCAGAGATCTGAAATTTTCAACTGCATACAGATTCACTTGGATATGCTTATTAGATTTAGCTAAACAAAACTATTTCATAGAAATATTTAAACAAAGGAAATGACCAGCTCTTCATTCATCTGGGTTGTAAATAAAATTAGGTATGAACTCAGATACCTACTCAAAGAAAATCAGTACTCACATATCCATAAGTTATATAATTGTCCACTCTGAATCCCACATAGTTTTCTTTGCTCCACAGTATTCTATTTCCTAGAATGCTTTATCATTATTTTGTTACCGTTATTTTGAGAAATGGTCTTTCTACATAGCTCAGGTTGATTTTGAGCTTTAGATCTGCCTTCTTCAACTTTTCAAATGTTAGAATAAAAGGCATGCCAAAACCTGCCTGACCATTCATAGAATTTCACTTTAACCTGGTATTAATAGAAAGTTGAAAATCAGTCCTGTAGTTAAGAATTATCTGTGACCGTTTGAAAGACCAAACATGTAAATAATTTTAAATGTATATTTTAATCAATAATAAACTTTTATATAAAGTTATAATATATAAAACACTTAATTTTACTGGGTGACAATAATATCAAACACTATTATACTTTTTCATATTTTAATTTCTAATGCTATCATGCAGGATAGAAGAGATGTCCATTCTCATTCTCATGAAAAATATAAATCATCAGAAGGCTTATAGACTTTCTATCTCACCCCTTCTTTTCAAAATAAAATACCTGTAATTTTAATAAGCAAGCAAAACTCAAACATTTTAAACTACCCTTTATGAAAAACACTGTAACTCGACAGGAACTGAATTCCACATTTGAAGCATAAAATAGAAATATTAAAAGACTGGGGCAAAAACAACCTTGTAGCATTTCTTGTATCTTTCTTGTAGCAACCATGTATCTTTGTGTTGGTAGACTTAAAATGACTTGAAGTTAATCTTTCCGCCTCATGACATGTTAGATATAAGCAGTCTATCTCCAGCAATAACCAGAGTTATGTTGATGCAAAAACAGTCTCAGTGAGGCCGACACTTGCTGTCAATCAACACGACTATAATTACCAACTAATGATGCCTCACAAATCCATCCTAAAAATAGTTTGACATCTGAATCTCTTAGAGAGTAAGACCTCAAATACCACAAAAGATTTGTTCATATACACATAAACAAAGTTCCAAAGATAGTTAATATTTGAAAACTTCTATGCCATATCAATTACATGAATCTATAGTAGCTAGGTAAATCCGATCTTTACATTTAGCATGTAGTAGCACAGTCTGTGAATTCCCATAAGAAATATCAAAAGGTTGATTGATATTTTTTATATAAGTAGTTGAGAAAAATTTTGGATATAGTCATCTTTGCAACTTGGTAACTTAAAGGATTAATTGCATCTGACATTCTATTTCAGAAGTCTGATTAGTTAAATAAGGGTGACTCCAGTGCTACTTAGCTACTCCTTTTCCAAACAGGGTCTTGACGTTTTCAGGCAGGATCTGTAGTCTTGCTTAAGAAGTAGCTCTAGTGTAACTATAATGCCAAAATGACTTCAGTGTATGTATATAGGAATATCTGCCATAAAGAATAGTTCAGTGTCATAATAGTTTCTAGCAAGAAATGCTACAGCATATTCAATGAATGTATGCAACACTATGTAATCTTAATGAAATATATATTAAAGCAAGCTACAATCTCATACATAGTCGTTCCATGAGTGAATTTATAATCTATTATTTCACTGGGGATAATGTGCAGATTTTCACTATGTAAAATGTAGATCTGCCTATTTTCTTAAGGACAAAACAGGTACATTGTTTTTGTGCACTTCATACTATTTGTGTTTGCTTGCTTATTTATTTATTTATTTATTTATTTATTTATTTATTTATTTATTTATGAGTCTTATGTACTCAAACTGATCTTCAACAAGTAATTCTCCTGACTACACCTTCCTAATGCTGGGATTACTGGTCTGTTCCATGACACCCAACAACATATTAGTTTCTTTTCTTTTCTTTTTAATTATTCAAGACAAGGTTTCTCTGTGTAGCCATGGCTGTCCTAGATCTCCTTTTATAGACCAGGCTGGCTTCAAACTCAAAAATCCATACATATCTGTTTCCCTAGGGCTGGGTTTAAAGCCATGTGCTATCATGCCTGGCCACATTAGTTTCTTGATGCAATAATAGAAATTCGGAATTTGTAGGAAAAGCAATTGTGCAAATTATAAACTCAGATTAATTACTTTACTTGTTTTCTGCAATGTCACTACGAAACATATTAAAATAATATAGCATCCGTAGGAATGTGCCCACAAAATATGCTCTATGTTTGTAATGCAATGGCAATGCATATATCTAATAAACACTTGAATATAGTCAATATGGAAAGTTGGCTAAATATACAAATTTCAAAAATTAGACAACAGACAACTGTTTTAGTCAGTGCTGTGAAAAGATACCATGACAATGGAAACTCTCAAAAGGGAAATTTTTTATTGAGGATGGATTATAGTTTCAGAGGTATAGGCAACTATAATCATCTTAGCAGGGAGCATACCAGAACTAAGGCAGATAGGGTGCTAGAAAATAGCTGAGAGTTGTACACCTGGAGCATCAAGCAACAAGAAGAGAGAGACTCTGGGTCTGGCTTGGACATTTGAAACCTCAAAACTTACTCCCCAGTGATACACTCTTCCAACAAAGCCATACCGCCTTATAGTACCACTCTCTGGTGAAAAACCATTCAAACACATGTATCTATGGGGGACATTTCTATACTAATTGCCATTTTCTACTCCCTGGGAGCCATAGGCTTCTAGCCATATCATAATGCAGAAATACATTCAGTCCAAACTTAAAAAGTCTCCAAAAACTCTCTTGAACCTCTTTAAAAGTCCAAAGTTCAAAGTCTCTTCCAAGACTTATGTAATCTCTTAACTGTAATCCCCTATAAAATCAAAAAACAGATCACATACTTCCAACCTAAAATGGTGCAGGATATACATTGCCACTCCAAAATAGAGGAAAGGGAGTATAGTGAAGAAATACTGCACCACGGCAAGAACAAACTCCAGCTGGGCTAACTCCAATGACATCTCCATGTCTGTTGTCAAAGAACTCTTCTGGTTTCCAACTCCTTTCAGCTTTGTTGACTGCAATGCACTTCTTTCATTTGAATTTATTCCACTCCCTGTTAGTAGCTTTCCTTAATAGTTATCACAGGACTCTGGCATCTCCAAAATCTTGGGGTCTCCACAGCAATCTAGGTTTCATGTTCACAGCTTCATACAAAGGCCTCTCTGGGGCTTCATGCACCCTGTCACTTGGCCTGCTTCAGTGGCTTTCTTTAGATCTTCCTGAGGAGGATGACTCCATAACCCCTTTCTCCTATCCTTTACTCTAGAGCCAGAACCCTATGGCATAAGCTGCCAAGTTCTTCTTGCTGGGGATGAAACATGGCCCCTTCCTTCAAATATATTTTTTACCAGCTTTTTGGTTTTAATGGTTTTCCTTCACTGCTTAAGATTTGCTGTCATGAACTCATTCTGTAAACCAAGCTGGCCTTGAACTGAGTGATTTCCCATCCTCTGTCTCCTAAAGTGCTGTCTTTAAAGGTGTGTATCACCATGCTTGGCCCTAAACTGTCCTTTAATTCCTTTTCTCTTTTCTTTAATTCCTTTTCCCAAGTGGGAAATGTAGCTGGGCCGGTCTTATCCTGAGGTTACCACTCCTTTCTTCCTCTTACCATCAGGCTTTTTAAAAATCTGTGTACATTTCCTGGTACATTTTCTCTTTAAACTATACATTTTGTACTTTTCTTTGCTCACCTTGCTACTTTTTTTGTAATAAATCTACAAAAAAGCTATCCACTAATAATCACATAACACAGTAAAAACCCGGCTGTTTTGAAATCTCCTATGCCAATGTAATTAATCCATAATTCTTCAATTTAGCCTTAGGCAGACTTTTTGTACAAGGACAAGAAGTAGCCACATTATTTACTAAAATATTACAAGAATGTTATCTAGGCTACACGCAAATCATTTTTCCTCTGAAACCTCTTAAGCCTGGCTCACACAGTTGAAATCACCCTCAGAACCAATGTTTTTCATGCTTCTATTAGGATAGCCCATTGAGCCTTGCTTAAAATGTCCAAGTGCTTTCTTAGTCCTCAGTCTCAAAGTATTCCATATTCCTCCAAACAAAAACATGATCTGGCCTATTACAGCAATACCCCACTCCTCAGTACCAACTTTTGTCATAGTCACTGTTCTATTGCTATGACAAGACAGCCATGACCATGATAAACCTTAATAAGAAAAATGCTTATTTCAGACTGGCCTATAGTTTCAAAGGCTTAGTCCATTATCATAGCACGAAGCAGAGTGGCATGCAAGTCGAAAGAGTGCTAGAGAAGTAGATGAGAGTTCTGCATCTGGATTGGCAGGAAGCAGGAAGGGACAGAAACTATGCCTGGCTTGAGCACTTGAAACCTCAAAACCCACCCCCAGTGACAGATTCCTCCAATAAGGCCACACCTACTCCAATAGGGCAGTAGCTTTTAATAGTACCACTCCTTGGTGATCAAACACATGAGTCTATGGGAGCCATTGTTATTCAAACCACCACAAATGGGAAATTTACAAGTTTATGGAAATATTCTCAGGCTTTTGTACTGTTTGGCTGGTGGAACATATTTTGTTGACATCCTGCAATCATTTTTACAAACCTTTCTTCCTCACTACTATAAGCCCTACCTTCTACCCAATTTCTTTCCTCATTTTTTGGAATTTTGGATTATGACAGCCATGTAACCTGTGTTTTAAGCTCATTAATTATATAGACATAAAAATACATAGACATGAATGCTCAAATTATACAACCATTTAAGCATAGTAAAACCCATGTTAAACTCTATCTATATGCGTGTCATCTTGTTTAAGGGAGCTTTAACAAACAACTATGAGTTGGTTTCTAGACGAAAACTAGACTAACCCTAGATACCTCCTAAAGGGCTGCTTAAATGAAAATGTTCACACTGGACTAAAACAGTGTATTTAGTATAATGTATTCTTGACAAATTCCTATTAATATTATAACATCAAGATCAGATTGCAGATAAATCTGTTGTAGGTAGTTTCTTTGTATGACAGGGTCTCATACATAGCCCAGGTTGGCCTAGAACTCACTACATTGGCAAATTTTCTATCAAATTCAGGATCTACCTGCTTCAACTTTGTGACTGCTCTGAGTACAGGTATCTACTACAATGCCCAGCTCATGTTAAAGTTTTTGATGATCCTGAATTATGATTAGTAAAATTAAACAGTGAAGTCATTATCTTTCATACACACATTTACTTGCTCTCCAAAGAAAGTTTTAATGTGCTTTAAAGAATTACCATTAGCAGCGGCTAACTTTAAAATATGCTATTAGATATATATGGAACTAACATTTATTCCCACTTATATTCTTAATGAACAGACTTAAAGGGTAAGATTTCCATATCATGTCATTATTGTTACCTGAGGCATTTTAAAGATTATATTTAAAGAATCTCTATATGTTTGTTATTATAATACATGTTTAAAGACATGACAGTGTCAAAATTTTCTAGAATCTCTCATATCAAAGATCTTTATTGACAATGAATGTTCTTGGTAGTAGCTACAAAGTAGATGAATACTACTAACTTTTCTAAATCATGCCATGCTACATTTTAATGATACAATAGTAATGGATCTCATAGATATAGTGAAACTTAGGACAAGGAAAAAGAAAAGTATCCAAAACACTCCAAAAGTAATTACTTAATTTTCTTAATATTATGTTCCTTTATTCTGCTTCTGCAACATTCCAATTTCTTGTTTTAGAATTTGATATATATAACATAGTTTGTAGCCATTAAATTAAATGAACAAATGAATAAAATAGTAAAATAAATTTTGTACATTTTAAATCTAAGTGATAATTAAAAGTAAATGTTATAAATAAAAATTTAAACCTCAGTTGTTTGAAAGAAAAATAATCATGTCTCACTGGACAATTAATTACTTCAATTTGAAATTTGATTTTTAAAAGTTAACTATGAAAAACATTCAATATTTTTAACATGGAAAATTCAATTAAAATCATAATCAGATGAAATATAAATTGAGTAACAGAAACAGGCATTATCAAGTGCTGGAGAAACTTTTGGGTAAGCATAATGTGTGTTAAGTTAGTAAGAACTTTAATTGGAATTTTTTATATATTTATGAATATACCATGTAAGTTAGTATTTGATAATAAACTAGATGCTGATTCATTTTTAAGGAAAGTAATGGGAAGAAGAGAAGGAAGAAAATGGGACAGGAAACATGGTACCTTCATTTAATAGATGTGTCCATCAGATCATTCAGTGGAAACCAGAAATGTCTGAATAGAACCAGAACATCAACCTTTAGGCAGCTGCTCCCCAGCAAAATGTTTAGTAGTCAAAGAGCTAGTAAAAAATGAACCCTAGCTTCTTCTAGTTAAAAAAGAATTCCAGCCCTCTACTTGTAGCCAGAGAGATGGTGTCAGCTGAAATGAAAGCCAGGCACATATAGCTCACAAAGGTCATTTTCCTACGGGAACAGCATAAAGAAGATGAGAAACACAACCAAGGGTACATCCTTTAACAATTGACTCAAAAATCTTATTTTCCAATGTCCTCCACAATGAGTGATATCTGTATAATGCAAACAAATCAAGAGAATGTATAAATTGAGAGTTTATTCCTATAATAAAAAATCACTGAAAATGAACAAAATATACCTGGTCAATGGCAAGGATGAATCTTAGCATTGTAATACTCTTTGGGGAAAAAGAGTCACAGAAGAATCGTTGCAATATGATTCCAATTATATTAAGTACAAAATCATGTAGAAAAATGGTAATTTAGAAATACAGCCACATGTGGCAAGAACATGAAAAGCAAAACTAAAGTTTGTAGTTATTTCTTGAAAAAATGGAATGGGGAAGAGTTTATCAGTGGCTTCTACTCAATGTGAATAAATAATAATAATAATAATAGTTGTCTAGTTTTATTATATACACAGCTTAGAAATCTTTTTATCTGTTTGATAAAAATATTGAAATAACATATATGTTTAAATGATTGACAAGATAATACATGTCAATGCAAAGTAAAGAGGGCATTTGTTTTGCTGGAAATGTTTGTTCTTTGAACTTTCACAGGTTTTTGCCTTGAGAGATAGAAGTTTAATAATCACAGGAGCCCAGAAGCATCATTCTGGAGGGGAGCTTGGAAGATTGTTGTGAAAAATGATTGTTCACATAGTTTAAAAGTGACCTCTGGTAACATTTTCCTTGGCAATTCTACTTGTACAAATCATTGTCAGTCACTGTTGAACTTTGAAGAATTCATTTTCATGCTGAAGGGCTCTATTGCAGTGACTATGTATCTCCATAAAACAGAAATCATTTAAAAATCGTCCTTCTAAGAAGTAGTTTTGGAGTATTTGCTATGTTCATGTAACATCAAGCTATGAATTTAGAATAAATTCACCTGATTCCATCACAATCTATATCACAAAAAAAAAAAAAAAAAAACCCAGGGTACAGGGCTTTCAAATACTAAAATAACTGCAAAATGAAATGAAACCACATAAGTCACCCAGCAGATGTGAAGGATCCAACAATGAGACAGAGCCCTATCTCATCTCCTTGTCAAAGAAGATCATGGCATTGGATAATTGGGAAATTCAGTTTATGGTCTGTAGCTGACACATCTGATCCCAGCAGGCATACCTTTGACTTTATCAGTTCTGTGACAAACAGTCCCCAAGCAAGCTGAAGGTCAAGCACCCACTGCATGTCTTAGTGTTTCTGCCTCAAGGATTTTCCAATGTCATGGAAACATACTCATACTATAAAAAGCCAGGTATCTGATGTTCCTGGTGACCCTCAGACAAGGAAAGACAGGAACCAGAGACAGATTCCCCTTGTTCCTGTCCTTCAGAAATACACTGAAAAGTGAATTTTTAGTATGCCTCTGAGAAGGTCCAAAGCTTTGAGCTCAGCTTTTCACGCCAATCTCCAGTTCAGTAGTAAACTCATTATTATCTTTCCCTCATGTCCTCTTTCACCTTCATCCTCCTTGTGGTTTTATCAAGTATCAAGCCAACCATGTATTATCAGGTCTTGCCTCAGGATAGGCTAAATTAAATAAATAAATAAATAAATAAATAAATAAATAAGAGTAAGGCAAATCAGGGCAAAGTACCACCAAAACAAGATTTTTTTTTTTCTGAAAGAGAAGCTTACTCCACCATCAAGTATCATTATCCTCTGGGAATTGAGATATTGTCTATAAACCCTGTAGTTGGGAGCCTGAAGGAGTATTCCCTGGAGTTCAAGACCGGATTGGTTTACATAGTGAGTTTCAAGTCATCTTGAGGTACAGTGTGAGTCCCTGTTTCATATAAAAAAATAAAAAAGCATCATCGAAAAAACACTGAGATGAAAATAAGAGAATATTTGTCTTCAGCATGAGAATTTGACTCTGGAAACTAACATTAAAGACCCAGTGATATAATAACTCTGTGAAACACTGAGAGAGCCATAGAAAGCATTTGAGAGAATCCAGCCTAGTCACTCATAATAACCTCTAAAGTCTAATAAGGGACAGGTTTTAGAGCCTAGAGCTATATATAGGCTATGAGTTTATTGATTAATGATTTAAATCTTCTGATTCAACAAGAACCATAGAACACATAGAAATGATGTTCAAAAGAACAAAACCAAAAATATCTAAGTATCATAAATGCCTGCTGGAAAGATGAAAGAAACACTTGAAACAAATGGCTGCTATAGCAAGCGATGAGCATGAAGTTACAGATCAGTGCTGCAGAAAAATGTTTGATTTCAAATATTCTTCTAATAACATTTATATACAAAAGCAAGACAAACATTTTATTAAACATGCTGACATGTTGTGCTGTTCACAATGTATTTATGGTGTACTACAGTTATGGCAACTTAGTGAGAAAACTAAGGCTCATAAAAATCCAAGTACAGCTTTTAAAGTCATATATATATTCTAAGACTCAATCTCAATCTCAATTCTCAACTCTAACCACTACAATGGATTTGAACATACTTTGAAGTTTGTATACTGAATAAAACATTTTGAAAATCCTAATACCTGCAAATGTAAGCATGTTTAAACTAACCTGTGTGTAAAGCATTAGAATTTAGGCTACTAGAGCATATAAATAATTCTACAGTATTCTAGTATTTAAAATATTGGATGGGAAGTAATTAAAATAAAGCCAATCAGTGAATGTGGCTATTAAGTGGAAGTCCATGTCCTGTATTTACATACAAATTTTATGTTTTGCTTTATTATTTATATTTGTTTAATGTGTATGTGTATTCTCACACGAGCACATCTCTACGGACGTCAGAGAATGACTTTTGGAGGTAGTTTTTCCCATTCTAACTTAGGCTGGCAAGCTTGGTGCAAATGTCTTTACCATTAAGCAATTTTGCTTGTGCTGTTATTGCCATCTTAAAATTTTGCATCAATCTTTCTAGAGGAGAGAAAAGTTTGCACAAGGTCTCATTAAGCATCACAGGCTGGCCCAGCACTTACAACCTTCCCCATTGGCTTCTGAATTAAAGGTTTATATCACAATGTCTAGCTTCAATTTTTATATTATTATAATTATTATAATTATTATAATTATTATTATTATTATTATTATTATTATTATTATTATTATTAATTATTTACCTTTTTTTTTACACTCCAGGTTTTTTCCCCTCCAGGTCCACCCTCCAACTGTTCTACATCCCATACTTCCTCCCCACCCCCTGTCTCCGAGAAGATGTTCGCCCCATACCAGACCTTTAAACTCCCTGGGGCCTCCAGTCTCTTGAAGGTTAGGTGCATCTTCTCTGACTGAACCCAGTCCCAGCAGTTCTTTGCTCATATATGTGTTGGGAGCCTCATATTAGCTGGTATATGCTGCCTCGTTGGTGGTCCAGTGTCTGAGAGATCTCAGGGGTCCAGATTAATTGGGACTGCTGGTCCTCCTACAGGGTCGCCTTCCTCCTCAGCCTTTTTCAGCTTTTCCCTAATTCAACTACAGGGGTCAGCAGCTTCTGACCATTGGTTGGGTGCAAATATCTACATCAAACTCTTTCAGTTGCTTGTTGGGTCTTTCAGAGGGCGGTTATGCTAGGTCCCTTTTTGTGAGCACTCCATAGCCCCAGTAATAATGTCAGACCTTGGGGCCTCCCTTGAGCTGGATCCTACTTTGGGCCTGTTGCTGGACCTTCTTTTCCTCAGGCTCCTCTCCATTTCTACCCCTGCAGTTCTTTCAGACAGGAACAATTATGGGTCATAGTTTTGACTGTGGGATGACAATCCCATCCCTCACTTGATGCCCTGTCTTTCTGCTGGAGGTGAGCTCTACAAGTTCCCTCTCCCCAATGTAGGGCATTCCATCTAAGGTCCCTCTCTTTGAGTCCTGAGAGTCTCTTACCTCTCAGGTCTCTGGTACATTCTGGAGGGTCCCCCCAACTTCCTACTTCCCGAAGTTGCCTGTTTCCATTCTTTCTGCTGGCCCTCAGGAATTTCAGTCTTTTTACCCCACCCAATACTAGATCATGTTCGACGCTCTGCCCCCTCATCCCCTTTGCTTCTCAGGCCCCTCCCTCCCCCCTTGTGGTTGGTTTCTTCTCCCTCCCAAGTGGGAATGTAGCATCCTCACTTGGGCCCTTCAGCTTGTTAGCCTTTTTGAGTTCTGTGGGCTGTATCTTGGGTATTTGGCACTTTTCTTTTCCTTTGGCTAATATCCACTTATTAGTCAGTACATACAATGCATGTCCTTTTGGGTCTTAGTTACCTAACTCAGGATGATATTTTCTAGTTCCATCTATTTGCCTTCAAAACTCAGGATGTCCTTGTTCTTAATAGCTGAGTAGTATTCCATTGTGTAAATGAACCACATTTTCTGTATCCATTCTTCTGCTGTGGGGTATGTGGGTTGTTTCCAGCTTCTGGCTATCACAAACAAGGCTACTTTGAACATAATGGAACATGTGCTCCTGTGGCATGGTAGGGCATCTTTTGGGTATATTCACAAGAGTTGTATTGCTGGATCTTCAGGTAGATCTGTTTCTAATTTTCTGAACCTCCAGATGGATTTCCAGAGTGGTTGTACCAGTTTGCAAACCCATCAGCAATGAAGGAGTGTTCTTTACATCCTCGCCAACATGTAATGTTGACTGAGGTTTTGATCTTAGCCATTCTGATTGATGTAAGGTGGAATCTCAGGGTCATTTTGATTTGCATTTCCCTGATGACTAAGGACTTTGAACATTTCTTTAGGTGCTTCTCAGCAATTCGAGGTTCCTCTGTTGTGAATTCTTGGTTTAGTTCTATACCCCATTTTTTGATTGGTTTGTTTGTTTGTTTGTTTTTGGTGGTTACCTTCTTGAGTTCTTTATATATTTTGGATATTAGCCCTCTATTGTATGTGGTATTAGTGAAGTTTTTTCCCAAATCTGCAGGTTGCTGATTTGTCTCATTGGCTATGTCTTTTACCTTTACAGAATCTTTCCAGTTTCATGAGGTCCAATTTATCAATTCTTGATCATAGAGCATGAGCTTTTGGAGTTCTGTTTAGGAAATTTCCCCCTGTGCCAATGAGTTCAAGGCTCTTTCCCACTTTCTCTTCTATTAGTTTTCATGTATAAGGTTTTATGTTGAGGTCATTGATCCACTTGGACTTGAGCTTTGTACAAGGTGACAAATATTGGTCTATTTTTAATTTTTCTACTTATCGACAGCCAGGTAGACCAGCACCATTTGTTGAAGATGCTTTCATTTTTCCATTATATATGTTTTGCTTCTTTGTCAAAGATCAAGTGTCCATATTAATTATTTTATTATTTACGTCCCAAATGTTGCCCCTCCTCCCAGTCCCCACTTGCAGAGTTCTCCCTCCATTCCTGCTCTCCTTCATCTCTGAGAGGGTGCCTGCCCTAGGCATGCCTCTTCCATGGGGCATTCTCTTTGGGAAAGGCTGTTCTTTTAAGAGCTTGTTTTGCCCTTCTTCCCCAGTTCTGGCTCATGATAGCTTCCAGCTCTCTCCCTTTCCCAATCTTTCCTAATTCTCTCATTTTCTATTAAAGAAACTCTTCTCCAGGCTTTAAACTAAAGTCTCTCCTTCCCTTTAAGGCCCATCATGTTTATATCTCCATATATTTCATTATTTCTGTCTAAAGTTCCTTCTCCCATCTCAAGTAAAGGACATGCTTAAGGTCCTCTCATTCCAATAAACATTATTTAAAGAAATTAAATCACCTTGCTTTGTGGACTGACCTTTACTAACTCATCTTTTATAGCAATAGCCATCTTGCTGAGATTGGAAGGGGAGGGAAAATACACACTGATTTTGCATGTAATTTGGATTACTTTAGTTTCTTCAATTGCATATTTGTTTCAGATGGATTGATGTAGATACATATCAGTAACAAGTGAAGGTTGAATCAGTCCTTCCCTTTGTACCACCACCACCTAAGTCACTTCTTTGTAATCAAAGCATGGAAACAGAATGATGGCTATTGAGTCATCACTATTGTCTCAATGCTTCACTGATTCCTTATAATAATTACATATAGTTAAGTATTTGTATTTCCATTTTATTGACAAAACAACTGAGGCTTAAAGATGTTGACTATACTATGTGATTTCTTTATTTTCTGAAGTCATAAGTGAGCTAGTCTATGATACAACCATTGCTATTATGACCAATGAATTAAAATATATGAAAATGTTCCATAGATTTTAAGTAAATATTAGCATTAACAACATCTTATTAATAACATTCACAGTAATTAATACATTTAGTTCTAATTGTAATATTGATTCAGAGATAAATGTAGATATTGACATTTACAGAATATCAAGTCAAAACCATTCTAATTGTTATTTCTAAGAAGGATTATGAGAAACTTTAGAATATTTTCTTGCATAATTCCTACTAAAACTATTAAAATACATGCTGCATGCATTCTCTGTGGAATGGAAACTAGAAATACTATGTACTCCAAATTAAGTTAGGTGTTATGTTGTAAACAATATGAAAAATATAAATAACATATATGTTATTATATGATTTTATAGGTCACTATTGAATTCCAACGTCTAGGAAAGGTTTAAAAGATTTATACCAAACAAAACTCTAATCAATTTAAACCTATTCATCATTTACCTTACTTTACTCTATACTTTGTAGCACAGTCCATGAAATTCTTTCACTTATATGGCATTAATGCAAGATATGTTGAATATTCAGTTGGCTAAAGTTATAAAGAGAGACATTATTTTATTTCTTTTCAATCAAAGCTTGATTTTGCAATGTAAGCTTTGTGGTTTGTCTGTCTGTCTGTCTGGTTTTTTTTTTAATCTATCTATGTATTGTCTTTCAGGTCCTAGTCCACTACAAAGTAAATTCCTTAAGTACCATGATCAGGATTAAAAGGAACTTGTTTTGTGTATATTCCACGCATCAGATACTTTAAAACCACTTTTGTTGCATAGCTCCAGTAAATTCACAAAAATCAAATTGCTTTCTGAATTCAAAAATCAAAGGCTAAAGAAACTTTCCTATGATTGTCCTTTTTCAACTGATAGTATAAAACCCTGAATTACACATTTTCGTTTTCCCTCATTCTAACTTCTTTCTAGCCCTATATTGTCAATGCTGGGGAAAGATGAAGATGAAAGTGGACTATATCTTCTGGCTGTGTTCACCCTTTTCTAAACTCAGTCAAGTAGTAGGTATATAAAAGTTTTCTTATAGCGATCATTTGTCTGTAAAAGTCATACATATGAGTCTTGGTATATATGATCTTTTGAAATACATATTCTATTGATTTTTAAATTGCATATAAAATGTAATTGCCAGCAAATATATATATATATATATATTTATATATATATATATATATATATATATATGAAAGTATGGTATTATTTTTAAATATTTTCAGAAAAAAATAGTTTTCAAAATAAATTTTAATAATTTCCCAAGATTTGTTTTTAGCATTCAAATACTGGATACTCAAAGCCCTCTGATTGCATTGTTCTCAGAGCAAAGGTAGTGTCTAACTCTGCAGTATATATATATAAAACCCCTTCATAGGAAATAGTAAGTGCAGAATTAACACCCCTAGGCCCTGTAAAAGACTTATTTTTTCTCTCCCTTACATTTCCTCCTCTATCCTTTTTTGCTTTCTCCATTCTCCTCCTTAGTCTTCTCTTTTCCCACTCTTTGTAAGAACTCAACTTAGTTAAGTTCAGTGTATTAAAAATTATTTGGTGTGCTTTCAAAATTATCAACTACTATTTTGAGAAACAAATCAAATTCATTTCACAAATGTTTGTGAATTATTTATTTTATGCCATAATTTTAGCAAGACAATGGAATCAAACCAGTAGATAAGACAATTCTGAAATCTATTCTCCTAGAACTTCCAGTTTATTACAAGGACAAGATAGTAAGTGGAAAAAAAATCCAATAACCCTACAATATTACTGGTGAAGAAAGTATGAACAAGACACAAAAATGCACAGAACATGCAGAAAGTGAAGGAGAACTACTTTAGATCTCATAATTCAAGTAGGTCTCTCTGAGAACTTGAGTATGAAAAGATTTCAACCTTGAAATACAATGATCAATGTTTACCTAGAACAAAAAATAATAGCATCTTCTGGGGTATCCTGAGGGGGGATGAGTTCTCCTTTACTGTTCTGTAACTAGAACTGTAAGACACAATTTTTGTTCAGCAACATAATGATCAAAAATTAGGAAGTTTAATAACACGCTGTGTTAGTGGTGGTAAGAAAAAAATTAGTTTAATAATGGCTTCATGATAGATGGGACTTGACCATATGTTATCATGTGTATATGTGTCCATGTGCGTGCAAACATGCATATATAGCATATCTTTAAAAGAACACAGGAGAAACAGCTAAAATTAAATGAGCACTGAGCATAAACAGGTCATCTCAGCACATGGAGGTTCAAGGATAACCTTAACGATAGAGCAAGTTCAGTAACAGCCTAGATACTGAATGGGATCCTAACATGGGATCGTAGCTGAAAGCAAAACAAATGTCTAGTGTGATAGATTAGGCCTGTCTCTCATCCCAATTTGGGAGCCTGAAGCAGGGGGATTGTTAAGGTTTCAAGGCTAACCTGTCATAAAGATCAAGACACTGCCTTAAAACACACTGAAATCTAAACTAAACTAATCTAAACCAAAACTAAGCAAAAGAGTGCTAAAGTTAATTCTGTCTAGCAACTGAAATAAGATAGACTGATATACTAAGAAAACTGTTCTCATATGTCAAATTTCATTCACATATTTCAGTTGTGGGTTATCAGCAATGAGTTTGCTAGAAGTTCAAGAGCATTTTAGTGGACTCTTATTCCTGAAAAATACTTTATAAAAAGGGATTATACATACCACTTCTTTATTCATCCTTTCCTATCCTTCATATTTAGTTCTAAAATTTTATCTCCTAGATTAGATGGATGGCTCAAAGAAGAACTATAGAGTATACAACATCAGATAGTTTTCTCTGCCACCAAATTTGTGGTAAAAAAGAAAAATTTTCCATTATGATAAATACAAAGGATGATAGGTTCATCATCAGAGCATATTGAGAAGAAGGTAGACAAAGAAGGTGAGAGTTAAACAATTCCTCAACAGGGTTGAAAGTTTATGGTATTCTGAAAGATAAATTTTAACTTCTCTATTTGAGATCTCTTTGTTTCATTGCAATGACAAAATTCCTGTAAATTTTTTGTGATGCATTTTTTTCAAATAATAAATATACAAATAACATACCTATATTAACTTTACCCATAACATTCAAATCCTTGAGAGACTTGAGGCCCCAGTGAGTGGGGAAGCCTGGTGGGAAGGGGGACATCCTCTTGGAAGCAGGGGGGAAGAGGAATGGGATAAGGAATTGTGGGAGGTGGGACCAGGAAGTGGCAATGGCTGGACTGTAAAACAACAAAAATAATAAAAGAAATAAAGAAAATATGAAAATTTACCATATAATTAAAATGAAGTATAGGTGTTCTTCTTATATTTTGTTTGTATTTTTAAATGGCTTTTAAAGGATTAGTGAGGATTCCATGGCTTTATTTGCTGCATTAAAGCATAAAAAGTTTATAATCTTATATTAACACAAAACCTTAAAATTTAATTGGAGAAGACACTCCAATTCGCTGTGCACTAGATAAAAAGGTTGGCTTTATTTATACAAAATGAAGCTTTTAAAGAATTATCTGTAGACATGTTTAAATATCCAAGTACCTGAGTAATCTTATGTAAATATCAGCACTGCAGGCTTCTGACATGAGGAGATATTGGAAATGTCAAAAAAGAAATACAGAAATTATCAAAGTAATACCGACAAAAGACTTTTTTAATATTGGAAAACAAAAGCTAATCCTTATTCATCTGGAATAAACTGTTCCTATAAGTTTGATTGTACCATAATCTCTGCCTTATGATATAAAAATTAGAATATTAGAAAGTTAGCTCAGTTTCTAGTTTTCCTGAGTTCATCCGATGAATTAAAATATATTTCAAGCTTCAGCCATACTGCTGGTACAGGTTCACTGTGATAGAACTGATGAGCTCTATGTTAACAGAACAGTTTTTCATCATATAATAATATGAGAAAAAATATTTAGTGATACAGGATATATCTTACACCCTGTGAAACTGATATGAACAAATTGTCAATAAAATCTGTGTATAGCCTGGGACAAAAGCCAGAAAACTTGGTAAGGATGAGTGGGTTTTGAGACCCCTGCACCCATCTGAGTACTGTAGGTGTTTCCCTGCTCCCTACCAAGGTTCCTGGACTGCAGCATGTGACTAAAATAACCTATGCTGATTACTACTCAAAATGAAATACGAATGAAAGCACATAAGTAGTCAAAACCCAAATCCTGAATGAAAGACCATTATCATATATATGGCAACATTGTGAACATTAAAATGTGTTTGTGGAATGTTCTTATCAAGAAGAGATGAAGAAGTATACCCTGAAATCAATTGGGGGGGGTGTGAAAATGTAGAAGGCTGGCCTTTTGAATTCTTTACTTATTCATTTACGGAAATCAATTAATGGCTTAACTGTGGCATACCCTATACCATTCTCAAAATGTTTCTTCAGAAAACTGTAGTGGTTTTGTGTTACATTAGGAAAGTTTTTGTAATCTTATGTTGTTTAATAATTTTCATTAAAATTCACATCCAAAGTCCAAATGTAATGTTATATGCAAAATTTCACACATTATAACTCTTCTACAAGATTAAATTGCAATTACTATAAATGAATTTGGTGAGTTATTTATATTGTAATACCCATCAGGAAATCTTGAGTTCCAATGTCTATTCCTACAACCAGCCTGTGTGAGAAAAATCACCATCCATTTAGTTTTTCACAAATACTTTTTCTGTAAACAATTCCAGTCAATTCTAGAAAGGTTTTGATTTGAAAGACCTCTTTTTCCCTTTACTGGACATATCATAGGTGTTCAACTACTATTTCTTTACTGCATGTATGAAGAAATGAAGGAAATATTCCTTGTTTACTGAGGGTAACAAGTCTTTATTTCACAAAACACAAATTCTAGGGAAAAAAATTGTCAATCAAATGAATATGACTTGGGGTGTTCTAGTACTTTCATTGATTTCTTAATTAGGTTCTAATCCTGGTAAACTGAATTAGGGCTTAATCTACACATCCTTTCAATTCTTAATTTCCATGCTAATCTTCCTGTAACTTTGTACATGTATCCTTCTAGAACCTTTATGCCCCTAAGTAGAGCAGTAAATATGATATTAATGAAAGCATGAGGCAGAGATATTATTTTGATTAAAACAAAATGCATATATTTTCCTGATTCTTCATAAAAGGCATCAAGGATGTCAAAATATACAGCTACTATTATGTTGGAAAAATATCCTATGATTAGGTTATTTCCCTTTTCCTGATGAAAAAAAATATGCCCGTCATATCCCCAAGAAAGGTTTAAGAACAATGTGTATGCATAAAATTTTAGGGCCTTCTATGAACAAGTAAAGAATATAAATTATTACATTGATAAGATAATAGAAACTATTTATTACATATGATAATTTTTGGATAAAATTTTGGAAATGGAGAGGTATTTGTTTTAACTCCAATATTTATGAAATAACTGAATTCATTTTTTTTGTAAGTAATTTAGAAGTCATTTTTTGTTTTGTTCTAAAAATATGCTTTACTTCATCGAATAGGTTTCTTTTGAACATACCATCTCTGCTTCCAGTTACAGGATTTTTCGATACTTTATTTACATTTCAAATGTTTCCCCCTTTCCAGTCACAGAATTTGAGATAAAGGACTTTGTGAATATTTATATATTCATTAAATTTTATCCTATGCCACATTGATTTGCCTGCTAGTAAGAAAATTGCTGCTTTTATTTTCCTCCTGTTGTTTATGTGTGTTATTTGTCAATTTAATAACACAACTCTGCAACATTTTATACATGTAAGTATGTGTATATGTGTCAACTATAAAAATCTCATTGACAACAGTATTTATATTACACACACACACACACACTCACACATATATATATATTCCTATCTCAACAAGTACCTTAGTCAATGTGTGCTTTCAATTTACCCATCAATTTCCTTATGTATTCTTATAGATCTAAAACTAGCAATCATATATATTCTAAACACCATTATATCTAAAAGAATCAGCTGAGAGGGCTTTTTTAAAAATTAAGAGATATTATAATTTAAGATACTCTGAAAGAAATTCTCATGTAAGGAGACATGTCTTTTACCATTATAGACTTACATCACATGGAGTGGGAACAGCTGCCTGACCATAAGTTTATTCATAGTTTTATTCTTTTGTTCATTGATTGTTTAGTATTTTCAAATGAACTCTAAATATTTATTTGCAATATAAGGAAGCTAAGCATTGAAATAACTTCAAAAACAATAAACATTCAATGATTGGATTTAGGGATGAAAATGGAATGAAACAAAAAAAGAAAGAAAGAAAGAAAGAATGAAAGAAATGTCCTCCAGGGATTGCACACTTGGAAGCATCAAAGCTCTGGTCCCTATAACAGAGAGGGGGAAACAGTCATGAGAACATGGTTTATGTAGGTATAGATAATGGAGTCCATTTGGGATATTTAATTTTGAGAATGATAGCACTTAAATGCAGATGTTCTGTAGGTGTAATGGTATTAAGAGGAAAAATTTCAATTATAGCTTCACTAAATTATATCAGCTGTGTCCAAATCCTATTGTGTGCATAACTGGTGTGCATTGTAATGGAGATGAATGTGTCTGATTTCCTCTTCAGCTATACATTTATTTATTTATTTATTACTTTGTTGAAAAATCCAGAAGTTGACAGAGCAGAATCAGGTTGTACAGGGATGTTCTCTCACATTGTTCTCACTGCAAACTGACAAGACTGTGTCATGTGCAAGTGTTTTCTTGAGGTAACTAAAGATTTTCAAATCCATCATATACTTGAAAGCACTAGGAAGTGATTAACAAAGCTGCCTCCATCTTTGGCTTAAAAGCCATCTCATAGTAAAGACAAACTGGGTTCATTTCTGTTTATGATTAAACCTCTGTTTCTCAAGGTTTGGGCTTTACTTCGCCTATAATATTAACTACAAATAGATCTGTACTGCCCATTTTCAGGAAACAGCAATCATGGCTTTGTTTTTCAAAGATTTTAAAAACAACTTGCAACTCCACCTTTTGTCGAAAGGTTATTATGACTACCTGTTGTAATGACTACCTTGTTATGTCCACCTTGCCATCATGTCTTTGTTTCAGCAAGCCATTTTGTTTAACTTGTTTTGCTTATGTTCTGCTTGGGTACCCCTGCCTAGTTTTTCTCTCTTTTTTTAATTGGATATTTTCTTTATTTACATTTCAAATGTTATCCCCCTTCCCAGCCCCCCCCGAAACCCCTATCCCATCCCCTGTCTCCCTGCTTCTATGCATGTGTTCCTCCACCTACCCACTCACTCCCAACTCCAAGCCCTCGAATACCCTTACATTGGGGCATCTATCAAGGCTTCACAGGACCAAGAGCCTCTCCTCTCATTGATGCCAGATAAGGCCATCCTCTGCTACATGTGCAGCTGGAGCCATGGGTCCCTCCATGTGTACTCCTTGTTTGGTGGTTTAGTTCTTGGGAACGCTAGAGCCTGACAAATACAGAGGCAGATGCTCGCAGCCAACCATTGGACTGACCACAGGGTCTCCAAGAGAGGAATTAGACAAAGGATTGAAGAAACTGAATGGGTTTCAACCCCATAGGAAGAACAACAATATCAACCCCAGTTTATTTTGCCCGCCATCCCCTCTCCCCATTTGGAAGCTGCCTACCCTGAACTATAGAAATCTTGTCTTCCTTGTATACTGACCTCTTTAACACTACCTTTAGGAGGAGACAGCAGAGATACATGGATTTAAAAAAAAAAAGTTTGCTTTAATTAGTTTGGTAATGATTATTTGAGTCAGTGGTCTTTCTCCTTACATCATTGTAATTAACAAAAGATCAAAATGGTTAGCAAAAATATGATGCTGTATCATTATGCCTTTCCAAATCATGAAATTCTGCTAAATACCCATGTTAAAAAGTGTTTTGGGTTCTTATATAGCTAAGATATTGCAGAAATTAGCTTCCCAGGGGATTTTTTTTAATAATTAAATAATTCAATCCTAAATTACTTTTCTAGCCCTAATTTCAGAATGTCCCTTTAACATTGAACATTTAAGAAGTGTGCATCTACCCTAAGTGTTCATGAAGACACCATTTAATTGCATCCCTCTTAAGTTTTAGTACATAGCAGTCCTGTTCAACTAGAAGGCAAACCCTAGTCTCCCATACCTCCAACATTATTGCTAATCATTTAAAATCTTATCTGTCTGTTTTACTCTAAGGAAAGACATTTCCTTAAATGACATTACATTTTAGGTCAGTAGGCACAACCCAACTTGTAAAAGCTATTTACTATTACAAGTGAGACATCAAATATTTTATCCTAGACTATGAACTCATTAAATGCTTTGTAGGTTTCTTCATTTTTCTACCTTCTCCAATGAATTCAAACACAGACATACAATAGGTGACTAACTGAAGATTCTTAGTGGTTTAAATCATCATTTTAGAGTGAAATATAATATTAAACTTTAATAATTATCTACTTTTATATAAATATGATAAATTAAATTATAAACAGAGGGTATAGAGAGATGGTTCAAGGTTTAAGAGTGAGTATTGCTTTTACAGAGAAGCAACATTCAGTTCCCAGTACCTACATGGCAGCTCAAACTCTCTATAACTCCAACTCCAAGAGATCTGGCATTCTCTTTTGGCCTCCCTGGACAATAGGCAGGAAGACAGCATAGTTTCATAAAAGTCTGCAAATTGCTCATACATATAAAACATCTTACTAAAGACATGGTCTCAAATTTATTATAGCCCAACATGTGGAAAACAAATTATTTTCTACTTGCTGTGTAGAATAAGGCGTGTTTATCATTGAATATGTATTATGTTCATGATTAAATTACATATACTACATGTACTTACACTGAAATATATATTGTAAAGATAATTTATATTACAAAGAAAGAAAGAAATTATGTTTAACCTATTCCTTAGCCTGAAGAGTAGGAAAACATTAATATAACAAATCTTACTTCTCAGGGAAGAGATTCAAGCAACTTTGTGATTATTTAGTGATTATATATATGCATATATACATATACTAACATATCAATAGATTTAATTATAACTTAATAGAGAATAGATTTTACATATTATGAAATGTGAAGTAATGTGTAAGTGCTGAAAATGTGAATAAGTAGTGAGCATAGGCTATAACATGGAAAATTGGCCAACTAAGAACTTATATATTTGCTCAAATATTAACTTCTATTCAATCATAAAGCCATGTTTTACATTAAAATATTACACTAAAACACCTGTAGTTTCAACACAAATGGAACACATACGGGGAATGGGTCCAATAGTTGTTACAAGTTTGATTGTGCTATTGATGTAAACCCAAAGTCTATGTAGGCCCAATCATTAGTAGAGCAGAAATGAGTATCTTAGCTGGATAGAGTAGTGCACAGCTTTAATCCTTGAACTCAATGAGCAGAAACAGTTAGATTTCTCTTTGAGTTGAAAAGAATCCTGGTTTACACAGAAAGTTCCAAACCACTCACATTGAGATACACATTGAGACCCTGTCTCAAAAAAACATAAACAAACAAACAAAAAACAACAGAAACATAAATCAGGGTTTTGAAATTCTAGACCATCCCATTACTCAGGAAGAAAGGACATTTTGATAATTTTTCTAGCTAATCTTAGAGACCATTTTTTTGTTACAGCTCATACAGAATGTTTAAATGAAGTTCAGTTGGAAAAAGGAATAATATTTTCTAAGCTATGATCACCAGTTTATGCCTATTCAATACTCAGTTGTCATTAATGACAACTGATTTGAAACATATGCGTATACAAGCTTGTGTTTGAAAACTTGAAGTATAAATGAGAGCATATGTAATAAAAGCAATGATCCTAATACAGTAAGAATATTCCAGTTTCAGAGGAAGCTTCTAGCTCATCACTACATTTTCATCCAGTGTGGTTAAAACATACAAGATAGAGCAATATTTTCTATAACAAAACACAAGGTATTTTAACTACAGGTAGAAATAAGGTAATGATTAAATGTTTGTATAAATGTTATGGGAATAATAAAATAGCAATATATAATATAGTATAATCTGGAAAGAAGAGACATTGAAAAACACTTTGCATTATATTGAATTTGAATGCTAGAATCTTCCAGTTCTGGAAATGAGGGGAAAAACAATCAGTGAACTTAGCAAGGAAGTATCATGTTAAATGTAAAACTTCTAAGCAAAATGATCTCCTGACAGCTGGGCCAGGGAATTTCTACCTACTAATTTTCCAAGAGAATCAAGTTGACACAAGAGAAAGGAAGAGGGAGTAGGAGAAAGAGAAGAGCAAGCAATGATGATCCTTCCAGATACACCTCTCAGCACACAAAACTCCTCTCCAGGATATGAAAAATGAACTTTATCCAAATATAGATGATTAAAGTTCCCATGAAGGGCAACATACCTGCCTCTTACATTTAATTTGAGATAATTGGATTGAAATAAAAATTTGTTTTGATGAAAAAAGAAATGACTGATCATAGACATTTCCCCATCCTAATGAAAATATATATTTAAATGTATAGGCACAAAAATAAACGGGTTCACAGAGGCACTGAAAACTTTAAAAGAGTTATGGCTATCATTTCCTATTGAAAGGGAGAGAGTAGAATTGGAATGGGGCTACTAAAACTATATGCTGTCTTTGCCTCCCTCCCCTTTTATCTGGGAGGTTTCACATTCTCAAAACTTACACAGGTGAGGGTGGGTGATGTTAGAAAACCATGCTTTATTTATTCTGGGGATATTAAAGTGAACTAAAATTTAAATGAGCTGCAGCAAATTCAAGGCAACAGCCAAAATGAATGACTAAGGAACTAGGAGATCTTAATCTGTGTAAAACTGAAAGAACAAAATATGCAGTTTAGCTCTGTGTTAATGAAAGGAAAGAGATAACACTAAAAATAACTGAATGGTGCAAGCCTCAGAAAGCAGAAGAAGAGTTCTGGCAAAATAGATCTATTCAGGAAAAGGGGAGAGGGAAGGAGCAAGCACAGAGGCACAGAGGCACAAAGACACAGAGAGAGACATTCAGTGAAAGACATACAGATACACTCACACGGAGAGACAGAAAGACAGAGAGACAGAGACAGAGTCAGATAGAGACAGAGGGACAGAAGAAAGAGAGGGGGGGAGATAAGAGACAATTACACAAATGAAGAAATGTTGAGGAAAATGTTTGTGAGATTAAAGCAATGTTCCTGAATGGTGAGCCATCTGAGGGGCAGTGACAGGGACCTAATCCTGATGGCTGAAGCAGCATAAATGAGACATGTTGCCAGAAATCCCAGTACAGAATAAATGCTTCTCTGATCTCAAGCAGATGGATGCACATCAAGTTGGGGAGGAGAACTGCAGTGAGGACACATTACCAGAACAAAGGAAGCTGAATCAGGATTTGAGTGTTGGCCTCAACAGCATCAGGTGTACTCTTACTCAACACACATTATACCTCCCTTACTTGGATACATTTCCTGTTATTTCTCTCTGGTAAAATATGCTTGAGACTGAATCTGTCACTATTTAAAGACAGATGAATAACCACATCAACCTCAAAATACAGATTGAGCATCAGCTCCTCTACATAACATTCAGGTGCTGGTTGGTATTTTGTCAAGTTGACACAAGCTAATGTCATCTCAGAAGAGAGAACATCAAATGAGAAAATGTCTGCATTAGATTGGCCTGCAAACAAATCTGTGGGGGCATTTCCTTGATTTATGATTGAAGTGAGATAGCCCATCCCACTGTGGGTGATGTCATCCACAAGAAGTCTGTCTTGAGTTGTATAAGAAAGCAGTCTGTGCAAGTCATGAGAATCAATTGAGTAAAATGTATTCCACTATGAACCCTGCCTCTGGTTCTGCTTGATTTCCTGTCTTGATACCTCTCAGTGATGGATTATGTCCTAGAACTTGAAAATAAAATAACCTATTTCCTTTTCAAGTAGATGTTTGTAAGTGTTTTATCACAGTTATATAGAAAAGCAAGCTAGGACAGGCATCTTAAAGCTTATTGGTGAATTAAGTGTATTGTTAGCCACTATGAAACTGATATGCTCACAGTTCTATTAAAATCAATACATCTATTAAAATTATTATAAATACAATTGAAATATATAAATGAGTTTTTGAAACATAATACTCAACACTGGGCTTCCATGATGTATTTAAGAAGATTAGAGAAAACATACCATACTATAACACAAATACTGTGCTTACTTCATTTGTTTTAAACCACTATGTTTCTGCCATCCCCTTTTTATAATGTAATCTTTTATGGTTAAAATGATGTATGAAGCATATAAGTTAAATACCTTTAATAAATATACTACCATCACAGTGAAAATCTTAACCAAGTACTAAATATTAGCAATAAATTGACCTTGGACATATCTGTCTCAATAAAGCCTTTCACTTTGCTATATGTCTCCTCTATCTAGGGTTCATTATGCTACAGAATCTGGGAGCTGTAATTGCTTACAATTTTTTCTGTGGTTTTATTACTATTCATTTTGCATAGGCTGTTTATTTTTAATTCATATGCATATATGTCTAAATGATATTTTTCTTGGGTTTTTCTATGCTTGCATTTTCAATAATCTTATTGATATAAGATTTGCAAGCTACAACTCATGGGCCAGACCACACATTTTGTAAATAACATATTTTAGACTCATATGCAACTAGCTAACTCATATTAGTTATGGCTACTCTGGTACCACAACAGTGTAGTTAGATATGTTAGACTGAGTAGGGAAAGAGATCATTGCAGAGGGAAATATGAGGAGAAATAAATACCATTAGGATACTTTTTAAATCCGTAGGGAAATATTATTGTACATGTTTACTAAGAACATACGTGTGTGTGTGTGTGTGTGTGTGTGTGTGTGTGTTTAGTTTAAATGAAGTTATGCTGCAAAAGGTAATAATGGTCCCTCCAGAGTCAGAGACTATCTAACAAAGACTCCAGTGCCAAGCAAGGTAAACTTCCTTTTTAGTTGCTCCTTAGGGACCCCTCTAAAAAATATAGACAAATTAATGCCATTGTTCTTAGTTGTCACTCAGAAGTTGGATGTAAGGCACTATTGCTGAATTTACCATGTACATCTGACACAGAACTTGGAGGATTTGAGCTGGTACTGCCTGGGAGCCACCTCAGAGCAAACTCCCAAAGTATCAGAAGGAACTGGGCTAGGTACTAAGGGAGAAAGGTAATGAATATTCCTACCAAGGTATAATGCCTTTGAATCACAACAATTGCTAGCCTAATAATGTATTATGGTGTAAAAGTGTCATATATATATGACATAACAAAGAGCTATCTAATTGGACCAAAAGTGTATTCAATAGGCCAAATATCATGCCTGGTACTATAAATTTAGCCAACTATCACAGGTCATAGAACCTAGAGAACAATCTAGTACTTCCAATTTCAAAATCTAAGTCAATATAGCATTTTACTCTATTTCTTAGCACTCATCGTTTGTCAAAGAAACCTCTTTTAGCAATAGAAGAAGGCTAGCACAGAATCCTTACCTGGTCAAAATGTAAAGAATAAGTAACCCTATGGTGCCCAACTCCAATTATATCTACAATACCACCTTTATAACTGAAGGCTCAGGGAAGATCATGAAAGAAGGCATGTAAAAATTTGAAGAGCCAGAAGATCAGAATGCCTGCTGTAAGATAATATTATTATACATGACAAGAAAGTGCCACCCAATATTGTGGCTTAATAAAGATCTGCACAATGTCAACACCAATTAACATACTTGAGCCAAGGAAAGGTTGATTTAAGAGTAGGAACATGGTTGGAAACACAATCAGTAGTCTGTCTTAATTGGGTCTGGTGCCTTAGAGGAAGGAAAGCTTCATCCTGCGGAACTCTCTGGCTGGCAAGGCTACATTTATGAACCTTTATCCATGAAAGCCAATATTTCTTGGTTCCACAGCTCACCTTACTTGGTTTCCAAAGCACTATGAAACAGTGTCTTGTTGGTACTGTTCAAACCATCAAGAAATGAAGAAGTCAGAGCCTGATTCCTATGCAAGAATATTCATGTGTAAGCGTTCCCTGCCTTGTATATGTAATGGGACAGGGTGGTAACAGTGTTGAGGATGATGGTCGTCACTCTTATTGTGTGAACAACATTATGTATCTAAATAGCAGATAATGCAAATTCACTGTAGCTTGAAAAATATGACTCTTCCCTTACCTTGGCACTAAGGATTCCAAATAAATCAATTTTCTAATTTAGTTTTATAATATAGTTTTGACAAGCTTCAAATTTATACACGCTCATTAAAACACTTAGGTAAAAACTGTGTAGTATACACAGGGAAAATAAATATCATTCATTTCTAGACAACCAATGCTATTAGTGTTAGGCCTCTTAACTTTTCAGCTTTAAAATTCTTCATATGTAAAAGGCATGAATGGATCAGTATCTCCTCTGTTTCTTGATGCTTCATGCCTATTATAAGTGAGCTATTAGTCTAGAAAGCATTAAGTGTAAATAATCAGTGGGTTTTAGAGGCAGGTAGTAATAATGGTCCAAAGGAAGTAGCAAGATTAAATCACTTTATTAAGTACCTAAAACATTTACAAAGTTTTAACACATATGGTCTATTTTTTTATATTTAATGAAAAGATCTATCTAGGAGTCATAGATGATTTTTACACATTTATTACAATCTTTTAATCCCACATCATAAAGAAGCACAACCCATTTATTTATGATCAGCTATTTTATTAGCATATACTAATTGTACAAAATAATGGGTTTCCTGAAGTTATTTTTTATGCACGGTGTTTCAGTTTTCTGGTTCCCTGGGTAAAGATAAAGCACTGAGTCAAAAGCAACAAAAAAGAGAAAAAGGGTATTAGGGCTCCTATTTTGAGATCACAATACCTTATAGTGGGAACATTATGGTTTCAGGACCCAATGATGTCTGGTAACACTGTATGCAGTCAGGAAACAAACAGTTATGAATATTGGTACTGAGCATACTTTCTATTATTCAGTCTAGGCTGCCAGCTCACGGAATGGTCTGTCCAAAGGTAAGGTAGGTTTTCTACCTCAATTTCTCACCATTCACAATAATGTATTCACAAATAATATAAAATAAATTCTTATAACTCTAACAAAGCAGGTGAAAGACCAGTATGACAAGAACGTCAAATTTCTGACGAAAGAAATTGAAGAAGATATCTGAAGATGGAAAGATGGCCCATGCTCATGGATCAATAAGATAAACATAGTAAAAATGCCCGCCTTGCCAAAAATCAATCTAGAGATTCAATGCAACTATCATCAAAATACTACATAATTCTTTACAAAACTTGAAAAAGCAATTCTTGACTTCATATGAAAAAAAAAAGAGTCTAGATAAAACAATCCTGTACAATAAGAGAACTTCAGGAGGTATCACCATCCCTGATTTTGAGCTGTACTATAGAGCAATAATAATTAAAAACTGAATGATATTGGCATAAAAATTTTCCTATTTTTAAAAAGGAGATTACACATCTAAATGCAATAGTGATATTATCTTTCTACTTGGTTAACTTTGCTTAGAATTATGATCTCCCAATTCAACTCCATCAATTATTGCCAAGAAAGGATACATTTTCCAACGTGGAGTACATAAGGAATAAGTAGAGTTTATTAAAGAAACCATCAACAGAGATATGGTCAGAGTTGTGAAATTATAGATTGGCTTCTGTGCTCAGTCTAGCCCTAAGAATATGTCATATTTTTTTATAATTTGAATAAGGTACAGGAAAAAATTGGAGCTGCTGGCTTTAATGTGAACTCAGAGGTTCTCTCCTTTTCCTGTGGTTCTCAACCTCAAATACATAATAGAAACACTTAGGGGAACTTTTAAATTGACATTCTGTGACCACAGACAACTTAAGTTAGAGTCCCTGAAAATAGAACTTGGGGGTGGAGTGGACTATTTGTTAAAGATCCAAAGTACAGCCAAGTTTGAAAACTGTTGGTTTAGTTAATCTCCCTGAGATCTCTCCCTAAAATCTCCACAAATTTTCTAGTCTCCTCAGTAATTAACATTTAAAGGAAACTAAATGCCACTTTGCTGATAATGTATATGAGATAAAAAATATAGACTTTATTTGTTTTGAAACCTGGTGAAAATCTACATAAAAAGGAATAAAAATTGTAAAATAACCTGAGATCATTGAGATCACTTGAATGCTTTCCCTTTAACTACTGGCTCCTTATCAGTATTCCAAGATGCCTAGAGCTTTTAGAAAAGCAGTAGTGAGGAACACTTTATACTCTGTTGTTGAAAAATGAAAGTGTTCATTTCCACTCAGACATGTCAGTAACAAACAGCTATTTTCTAGCAACTGGACTGTATCCACCTATTCATTTCCTGTGCCTCATTGAACATCATTAGGAATGTAGCAGGTTTTTAGTTACTACCAATCCTGGGTACTCTAGAATTAGCCAATTACATGACAATTTTAAAAATCAGTAAGAATGGTTTTCTTTTAAACATTACTTGAAGCTTTCAAAAGCAGGTAGACTGTATTTCTTTCTTCTTCCTTCCTTTCCTTCTTTCTTTCTTTCTTTCTTTCTTTCTTTCTTTCTTTCTTTTTCCACTTCTTTTTTGGGCTTTTATTCTACTTAGCAAATGAGTTTATGGATTTTTTTTTTTAATAAGGAGAACATCTTCCCAAAGTAGAATGTAGCACCTGAGTAGTCCATAGGTCATGTAATAAATACTTTCTAGGATACTTAATTGCTCAATTATTTTCTACCTAGAGTAATAGATGATTTTTAGAAAAATTGAAACTTACCACAATAAAGAGAATACGATACAACATATTCTCTGTTATTTATATAACAAAAAATATGACAATGTTAACATTCCAAGAAATATCAAATGGTTGCTACAGAGCAAAGAACAGAGGGGTTTTATTGGTGGTTTTTATACCAATCATAATATCTCCACTAAGCATATGGTATATTTATTATAATCAATGTATTAGCAGTTGTACATATGAGTTTAGAAATATTCTTGACACTTTATCAATATTTTATTCCTGTATTCTAATGGAATATTCACTAAATAACCTACCAAAAATAATTTAACTTCCCACTGAAGAGGCCAGAAGAGAGAGAGAGAAAGAGAGAGAGAGTAGAATTAGGGATAACTTACTACTCTGAACAAAATTCCAAACCAGTAGAAAGTCTTGATATATGGTGATGTTTAAATGAAGTTTGATTAATATGAACTCTTTGCCTGCACCTTGGTTGTATATATTGGCATAAATAAGAATTGACTAGGCAAGATGACCCCTGCAGTTGTTCTTACTCTTAGCGGCCCTAGAGCATTTAGCCATAAGCTCTGAAAAGCTTTTCATTCTTTCTTCTTTTGTTTTTACTGATCACATTTCACACAGAAATTTGACATATCCAGAAGACTGGCCACATTGGTATGAGTCACAACATTCTGAGTTCAAAAATGTCCCACCCTGGTTTCAATATTCCACTACCAGAGTTATGTAAATCATAAGTAGTTTTATTACAGAACTTGAGTTTTGTATGTAAAATTGTACGAGGCAATAGGACATGCATATGAGCAAACAATATGCATGCAGTCTATGTATAACTCAGCCTTGCTAATCCATTCATATTTGGAGCAAGTAACTCTGCTGGAACCACAAGAGACTCCAAGGAAGTAAAAGATGAATATGACATAGACAGGTGTGAAAAGCTATTCTTTCCAGAGCCAAAAAATTAAAAGAGTAAAAGACGACAGAATAACATTTTAGAAAACACTAATGATCAAATGAATCTAATCATTTCCCTCTTGCTTGTGATACTTCTTTATTTGGAGTAGTAACTTATACCGATAACCTAGAAGGAACATGAAAGATAAAACACTTCCTCTTGCTTTTAAGTTCTTCTCTACTCATTAGCAAGTAAAGGTCCCTTAGTTAAAAAATGTGTAAATATGGGCATATGGGCCACAAAGTGTTGTTACTTTAGTGCAGTTTTTACTATCTTTGCAAGAAAATTTTCACATACATAATTGAGGTGTGAAATATGAATTCTGAAACTTCACAATATTTCCATGCTTGAGTTAGACATTGTTTTTATTTCCATTGTAATATGATGCATGTCCACTGGAAAGACAGATAATACATCTTGATAAACTTTTACATGTTTTTAAAGTCAGAATGATATTAAATGGTGAGTTAAAGCCTTGATGAGCTAACCTTACAGAAACTGAGAGAGAAGGAACAAAAGATACATATTAAAGAAAGACATTTGATTCAGACGAAGACTTGACTACATGTAGATTCTATTTTAATGTATAAATTCTATCTAATTTAGAGGTAATTACTAGTTTATCTTTAAAGTTCAAAGATGGCAAAGACTTAGGCTTTCACACTGTGGACTCCTTATGATGGTGTTTTGCTAAGGAACTCTTCAATTACATTGTTTAGACAGCATCCTGAGATGCAGGGGAGTTGAACCAGCAAAAACAGCATAAACAATGATCATTAAAAATATCTGAATTCTTTAATACACCTCCAATTCTTATGTTCTCTTCAAAAATAAAACTATTTTTCTATTACTTTGTTTTATTGTCCAATATTGACAATTTTTAAATAAACATACACATATTTTATGAAGTAGCAATGTGTCGTTTTTTCAGTTCTAGCAATCTGAAGCTCTAAGACTAGAATCATATTTATAAATTTTTACTTTTTTAAAAAAGAGAATTGTCTTGATTTGTAATGACTATTAAATCATTATATAACAATTGTTGAAACTAAAGCTATATTTCATTGTTCTTTTAAGAATTTTATTGCATATAAATATCCTTCCGATCAAAATTTGAGTCTGCAAAAATAAAATTAACATAGGTATGTTTTTGAATTTTTGGAAAGAAAAAAACATTCCAATTAACAATATTATCAACATTGACCCAAAAATTAAAGAAAAACCCACTCTCTTCTTAATATAGTAATTTAAAAGTTTCTTTTAAAATTATATCTTTTCATGTAAAAAATGTTCAGCAGGTGATTACAATGTTATAGGAATGAGAACTGATATTGGAAACAAAAGAGTATATAATGACAGGTTGATGTAGAAACTACTCTCAAATAAAGTAGCATGTTGAACAAAAGGAATGGTGGCTAAGTTGTTTATTCTTCTGAGCAGGGTCAATCATCAAAAGTCAGGCTTTCTTTTCATTTCTGGTTGGACTTAATATTTTCAATGCTTAATCCTTACTGTCGAGAGTTTTGCTAAAATTATTCTGCTGACAAGAGACAGGCTGTTCCTCCAAGACAACACATAACCCGTTCAATGCCAATAGGAGCAGGAGAAAGTCAGTGTCTCATCTTTCTTTGTTACATTCTCATTACTGGTTCAAGAGTGGTATTGATCTGTGAAAGGATGCACTTGCTGAGAGCTTTCAAAAAGGCCAGAAAGAGACTTCAAGTTCTGTCACCTACATGATCACAGAAGAAGTCCAGTTCAAGCCCTATTCTATGAGCTTGAAACACAGAAAACCTTCCAGGGTGATGGCTGGAATACCATCTCATTTCCTCATATATGCATAGCCATCTTTAAATTCCTTTGTTTGGCCATAAAATGTGTATAACAGCAGCTGTAAAGTCTTTGATGTCTAGAATCCACTATGAAAATGGTGAGCTTTCTAATACAAGGTGTATAGGAAGCAACGATCATCAGGGGAAAGTCATGTCATTTATGTCAGGCTTATGGTAATTATTTACATGAAGGCAACTTCTAAGGTAATTGTCAAAGAAGTAACTGGAAAGTCTCTGGCCCAATCTTAGAGAACTTTTTCTCTCTGCCATTCACTCTACATACGCTGATTAAAAGTTTGACATATGCCAGTCAGGGATATCTATAGGTACCCCATACTGAATAGTTAAATTCTGTAAAATTCATTTGCTTGGAAGTTTTAGGAGAAGATTCCTATGGTTAATCCATGGCCCATCCTTTTTGGGTCTGTTGAAAGAGACCCACTCATTCAGGTCTCTGGTATATTATTTTAAGATGGAATGGCTTCATGGCCCCAGGTACACCCCCACATAGTTAAGGTACTACTGCTAAAGGCAATAATACTCCACAGAGAAGCAGCTGTATCAGGCTTTTCTCTAGAAATCTGCATTTTTAAAGAAGTGAACCTCAAACCCAGCCGTGCCCTCTGTTGAGAAAAACTCGATGGGAAAATTGCAAAACAGAAATACAAGTAGTGTCAAAAGAAACTCGCAAGCATGAAGAAGGAAGAACCTGCCTCAAATGTATTAGCGTAAACAACTAGCATCCCCAAGCCTATTAAACCATAAACAAACAAAATTATTTCTTTCATAAATAATTCAAGGAAAAAATATTTAGACATGTGTGGTCCTTAATCCACAGCTCAGTTATCTTTGAGTTGAGTTTGTCTGCCCTTATCTAAAATGAGCATCTGAAAAATGAAAAACAACATACCTTGCAGTTAGGCCCTGCTATTCCCCACTGGAAAAAAATGGTAATGAAGTCAATGATTTGTTAAAAGGCCACACTTCAGGAAGAGAGTATACTCTGTGCTTCACATCCTTTTATTTCTTAACAACAACAAAGGAGTATTTTATGGAAAACTGTTCAAACACTTACATATCCCAGTCTCATTTTCAGCAACAAGAATCATTGTTGTTCAAAATTTACATTACTTATTTTTCATTTACAAACCCCCTAAGTGTTATGGTTGGAATAGCCACTTTAAATGTGTTTGAGTTGTTCTTTAGCTGTCAAATGAAAACCCAGATACAGTTTGATCTAGTGAAGATTCATTCTGTTTGCCACATATGCCTGTATGTGGGCATTAAGGAGCATAAAGGAAATAAGAATATTAGTCACAAAGCCTACTTTTTCCCTCTTAAGATATTATCTGTTCACTTTCTTTTGTCTGATAGGATTCGTCATTTCTGTTAGCCAATGACATTTCTAGCTTCGTTTCACTCTCTTCCCTTAAAAATCAAATACCAAATTAACATATTACTTCTTTCTACCTATGGATAAGACACAATTCAGGATTAGCTTCTGCATTCTGAAACACTTATTAAAAATCTTGAAGACCAGCTCAATTTTTATTTTAATTAGTGATACATATATTCTCTTGCAGTAAAAATACCCATGGATAACAAAGACCCCTGGCAAGTTGTGAGGTTTCTCTTGTGTATGTTTCTGATAATATGTGTTTGTGGTTTCATTCTCCAAAATGTACTTTTCCATTAATAGATATGAACATAACCCTTCTTGTTGACAGTTGATACACAACATCTCCAAGATATTAACATATCTTGCTTTTTAAATACTCTCTATTTGCTTTCTCCTAAAATGCCAACTTGTCCTTTTCTACTAAAATTGCTCTTTTATTAGTTTTGCCCATGTACATGTAAGTATTTTGCTAAAAGCAAAGTGTCTCTGAGTCACTGTTTATACCACATTGGCTTTTTATCTGTAACAGCAAGTTCATAGCACAGCCACATACTTGTTACTCTTTATTTGCTTTATTTGCTCTCATTTTCTCTTTTTAGAATCCCATTCCTATATTTCGCTCAAGTGGAATTCAAAGTCTTATGTGGCATGGTTATCTTCTTTTGTTCTACTCCGAAAGCCACCAGAAAACAAATCAAATAAAAAAGCCCTAAAACCTATCCCAAATCATTCCCATGAAAGCCATATATAAAGTAAGGTATTAGTGAAGTATGCTTATTTACAGAGAAGTTTCTCATTTATCTGCCTGTCTAATTGTCTCCCACTACATTTAAAGAAGTTGTGTGTTTGTGTATTCGTGTGTGTGTGTGTGTGTGTGTGTGTGTGTGTGTATAGGCGTGACAAATGAACAAATTTTTACATGAGGAAGAGATTTAAGAAATGACTGAAAACTCAGAAAATCTATGAATATTTATACTGTTATTTGAAGTTAAGACAGGGGAGCATCAGAAAAGGGAATGCATTTGAACTTCGATCCATGAATATTCTCTTTAATCTAGCAAAGATAACTTGTCAGTGACTTGTTTGGAAAGAAAATGTAAGTCCAACATCATATTTGGTTCTACAATAAAATATATTTATAGTGTCATGATACTATACATTCAGGTTTTGTTTTCAAATTTTAGAATGAATCTTTGACAAAACAGAAGAGACCTAATTATAGTTAAAGAAGAAAGAAACATGAAAGTCAACATAAAATTTTAAAAAAAAGAGTTTAGAGTAGAAAATTTTGGAAAAGAATGTTTGTAGGAGAAATGAGACATTGGGAAGTTCCTCAAAATGGACATTTCAACACAGAAAGGATTAGGAAACACTGTTCACACATTGTAGAAAAAAAGATATATTTATAATCTTTTTAAGTGTTGCCCATGAGCCTTAGAGTAGACCTAAAGCATTTCTTTACAAATTTATCATTACATCCTATCGGAATTACTTTATATTTATATTAAACTTCAAAAATATTGCAATAAAATGAAAAATTAGTCAATGAAAAAACACATTGGGTGTACATTAATAATTTCCCCCTTTTAGATCTGACAAAAGATTTTGTCATTATACATATTGCAGAAAATGCAACTACTATAATTTTTATACTTTGGGCTTCTTGAAATTGCTAACATTGGAACAGTGTATAAAACTGAAATTTAAAGTGCTGAATTATGTGAAATTGGATTTTGACTTTTTAATGTAATTATCAACCCTTTTAATTTCAGAATATATTTTACTCTCTGATTTCAAATGTCACTTTAGTTCCACTTACTCTGGTGTATTCGCTCTTTTCCATGATCTGTCTGTTTGTGATACAGAGAAAGGGTTATGTGCTGTTTATGCTCATTGAGAGTTTACTCTGAAGACAAGTCCCATGTCTCAAAATAGAACATGCTTATTTTAATGTCCTCCAAGACTTCACTGGGGTCAGGATGGCTCCTTGGCTCTATAACAGTATAAATGAACATTAAACAGCTAAGGATATGAACATTGTATAGCTAGATGGTAAACCATTGCATAGAAAATTTACTAAGGTTTATCCTATGGTAAAAAATGCACGGCTATGGCGTATCTTTCTCATGGAAAAAATAAAATGTATATTATCTGGGATGTATTATTATACATTTAGTATATAAGGGGAAAATATCCATATATATATATATATACTTATATATATATATATATATATATATATATATATATGTTTGTCATAAGTACACAAGGTAAAAGGATAAGATGTTCTATATTTCTTAAACAGTCCTATCTTTAAACTGCTATTAGATTAAAATCAGATTAATATCTGCCAAAGCTATATTCCACCTAGTTAATTTTTATATATTTAATTACATCTTAGGTTATATAAGGACGTGCATACCAAAATTAAATTCTCTCCAATGAATTGCATTTATCTATAAATACACTTAGATTTCTTTTATTTATATTTTACAATGATTTTATTCATTGAATTTCATGCTAAATTTAATAATAGAAATGTGATATTTTGAACATCTGGAGAAAATGAGAAATTTGCTTTCTAAACAGGTATTTAAAGAGTTACAGGATATAGCTGTATTTACATTTTATTAATATCATATTTTCCATCACTTTTCAAATGAGGTTTGTTTGGGAGACCTGAGGCTGTCCCTAAAGCTGTAGCCTGGCTGTGGAATCCTTTCCCCAACAAGGCTGCCTTGTCGGTCCTCAATGTGAGAGGATGCTCCTAATTCTGCAGAGATTTGATGTGCAAGGATGGGAGGATACATGGGGGGAGCACCCTCTCAGAGGAGATGGGGATGGGGGATGAAGGAGGGGTTGTGAGAGGGGAGTACCAAAAGGGGGGCAGCGATTGGAACATAAAATTAATTAATTAATTTAAAAACAATTAAAAGTATATGTTTCATGAACTTTTTCTCCTCTTTTGCCTATACTTCTGCCTGAATTTAATTTGAATTTCCTGACTTCTATATAGGAGTTTTTCTTTTTCTTTTTTTTTTTTTTACACAAATTCAGTGGTTCACAACCTTGCCTCAACATTATAATTACCTGGGGAGCTCTTAAACATCTCAGTGACCAGAATGCCTCACTAACCAATTAGATCAGAATCTACTCAGGCAGCACCCAGGCAACTTTGCATTTTAAAGGCTCTTATGAAGTTTCAATAGCAGAAGAGTTCAGGAGCATTCAGAGTGCTATGTCCATAGGCGGCAAGGGCAACAATACACAGGAAAACTTGAGTCATTAAAATATACAGAAAGGGATGCCTTTAAGGTTAAAAATTAAAGTTTATGTATTTTGCAAATGTAACTAATTGAACAAATAAGTAAACAAGTTAATTCCAGCATCCCTGAAAGGTACAAGCTCACTTTTGTACCTCTCAATAGATTGTCCAGAGTATTACCCATTCAGAGAACCTATCAAACTCACAAAAATTTATCAGGAAAAACTACTTTTTTTTCCCACTGAGAATCTTTAACTGCCTTTTCAAAAATTCATCCAGAGTTCCTTAAGCAATTTTTATACTGTACATACAGAACTAATTAGGAATCTGGCCTCCAGGTTAACTCAAAAACTGAAATAAAACCTCTCAAAATGAAGTTGTGCTCATTCGTTTCCCCCTCATTATCTTCTAAATTTCTTTTAAAGTTGGTTGCATAGCATGATTTGAAGTTGGTTTCTTCCACACTGAATTTACTTATTCATGGAACCATAATTTAGAAATAAAAAATATTTTTGTTGAGTTGCCAAGGCATATACAGTTCAGCATTAAAATAAAGATGGTCCAATTTAGTCATATTTAAATATCTAATTAAAACTACGCTAATTGTAAATTGTCAATAAAGTTGTTTGTCAAAGAATAAAAACAATTGTTATTATATGTAAAGAAATGTCATACATTTTCACATATTACTATAACATTTTTAAATACCCTGTGAAATTAGAAAGCTAATATAATAGCCTCTAATGAGGATTCCCAGTTAAGAGGAAGTATAAAGGATACATAAGAAAAAGCTAGAGAAGTTGAAAAAACATTCCCAGGAAGATGTTTAATAGGGCAAATTGGCATTTCTAAACTTTAGCATACCAGATTAGAGACACTATATGATACCGTTTGTCTGCTATGTCTATGGTCATATTTGCTGGACAGTTAGAGCTAAACTGGACAAACACAGTCATCAAAGAAGGTAAATAAGTTTGGGCTTTAGTGTAATTTTTGTGCAAGTATACAAACAGTACTTTCAGATGTATTTTTACTACAGAAGCCACTTTAAGTAAACCATGAAAGTATGAGTGTTTGTCACTGTTCTACTGAAATGAAGGGGCAAAAGAACCATGGCAACTCTTACAAAAGAAAGCATTTAATTAAGGACTTGCTTACAGTCAGAGACTTAGTCCATTATCATCAAGGCAGGGAGCACAGCAGCACACAAGGTGCTAGAGCAATAGCTGAAAGTTATATCCAGATCTCTGCAGACGGATGACTGAGCCTGGCAGGGGCTTTTGAAACCTCAAATCCCACCCACACTGAACACCTCCTCCAACAAGACCACATCTACTCCTACAAGGCCACGTCTCCTAATCCAGGTCAAATAGTGCCACTCCCTATTGAGGAAACATTCCCATATAGGAGCCAATGGGGACTATTCTCATTCCAACTACCACACTCAATTCCTTCACAGCAATAAGCTAGTAGCCATATCATGATGCAAAAATGCCTTCGGTACAACTTCCAAAAGTTCCCATAGTTTATAAGAGTCTCAACAATGTTTAAAGGTCCAAGGTCTCTTCTGAGATTTACAGGAATCCCTTAACTGTAATCCCCTATAAAATCAGAATAAAAAGGCAGATCACAAACTTCTAACACACAGTGGCACAGAATATACATTAATGTACCACAATGCAGGAAAAGAAGCATAGTGAGGAAATAACAGACCAACCAAAGAACAAAAACAGCAGGACAAAACTCCAAATTCTGCATCTCCATATCTGATGTCAAATAGCTATTCAGATTTCTAACTCCATTCAGGTTTGATGACTGTAACATGTTCAGTCCATACTTGGCCAGCAGCTTTCCTTGGCAGCAATCTCACGACTTTGACATGTCCAACATCTTAGGGTTTTCAGTACAATCCAGGCTTCTCCTTTCAAAGCTCCAAGCAATAGCCTGTCTGGGCTTCCATGCAGGGACAACCCTGACACATATCTGGTCTTCGTGGCTTTCCTTAGATAGATTACACCAACTATTCCTTGTATCCTTGGCCCTAAAGCCAGAAGAACCACATGTCTGAAGCTGCCAAGCTCTACTCCTTGTTGGGGCTGGAACTTGCCCCTCACCCTGTTGAATTATATTTGTATCATCTTTCTATTGGTGAACATTTCCTTTACAGTTTGAGCCTTTTATAAGAACCATTCTCATTCCAGCCACCACAGTGTGGAAGATTGACAGATACACAAAAGAGTAGTAATGATGACAAAGCCTTTGTTAGCCTTGGGAATTGCCAGTAGGAAAGTATCTTTCTATCCTATTTAATTAGAAAGGGAGAAAATGGCTTATTTTCAAATGAATTCAGTTATTTCAGCAATCTTTTACACGGAGCTCCAGTTTACTCTATATTTTTTGGATGGCATGAATGAATTTGATTCTTGTGTCACCTAGAGAAGCTAGTCAAACACCTAAAAGGCTGAACTCGAAGCTGCAGTGGTAAATAGTACTTTAAGAATATTCTGTAGTTAGAATGTTTCTTGGGTGTCATGGGAATGACTTAGCTTGTATCCTTCAATTAAGCAAGCATGAATTATGAATTATAGTAGGTCATTTTTACACTGGACTTTTAAAAAATCCACCTTTATTTTATCTGAGTTACATTTATTAAATGTATCAGCAGTGAAGTTTTCAGTTACAAAAAATATGTGTCAATTCTATATGCCTTAATTGTGTGATAGGCTGAAAAACTATTTTCTTCTAGAGAAGCAGGAGATGCCAAAGTATTTAAATTAGTGGACCACAGTTAACCGATGTTGCAAATAGAAGATAATGTTGGAATTATATAGTCTTTTTGCTTTGTTAGTTTTACAAAAATATGTTGGAAATGATGTTGAATAGAATAATGCTTCATATATAGATCTCTACGCTTTCCAAAGTCTTTAACATTATATCGCATACAAAAACAACCTGACTACCTAGGTATAGTTATGTGAAAGGCAACAAAAATCCAGAAAGGGTCCTATAATGATATACACTAGTAATTAGCATTGAATGAAAAAATGATAACTCTCAAGCTTGCCTCAAAGATTGGAAGAAAGTTCCTGGGTAAAAATAAACTTCCCAAACAAATTGTTTGGCTTTATGCTTGTAACTATTCATCTATTGTATTTTCTCTTCATCATAATTATTTATTATAGCTTTATAAGATCAGACATTCAAGATAATAAATAAAACTATCATGCATTATGAATGCTAAATGGCATACAACAGCTAAGTACATGATAAAAAGAATCCAGAAGTGTATCAAGAGCCCAGGGACATATTCTTCTGTGCCCAGTTTCATTTATTCACATATTCAATAATCATTTATAGAGTCTTTTATGAGCCATGCAATATAAGCTAAGTCCTGGGACTATAAGTGAAGTGAGCATACAATTGAGTTTGCTTTTGTCTACTGATTTCTGTCCAATTTTCAGGTAGTATTTGGTTGGTTGAATCGCCTAAAGTCATCTTCTAGGATTAGCACACTCACACCCTCAACTATTTCCCACTTTACAAAAACATCCCACACACTATAAAGTTAGAAAATTATCAGTCCAGGGAGGCTCATTCCTTTTGTAGTGAAGAATTCCTATATTGTCAGCAAGATTTAGCTGACAGGCAATGAGGTAAAACGAGTACAAGTGTTTTCACTAATCTGCAGCTTCAGACTATGTTTCACCTTCATTCAGGTGGAACAGAGAGAAGAATAAACAAAAGTTTCCCCAGCCCAGAACATCAGAAAATCTGAGGAGGTCAAACTTCATAGGTGATACATTTGTGTCTCTTACCCTAATGGACTATTTCTCAGGACAAAAATATTTTTACATATGATTTTAAAGGGAAATATCAATATTTGAAGAAACCAAATGTTCTTGAATGTCATTCTGCCTTATGATTCACTTGTTATTCCTAAACTGTTCTCGAACTGGGTAAGTGGGCTACTGGAGACAAAATAGCACTTTGAATTCTGACATCTTCTATTAGTTTAGATTCATTGAAAATCAGCTTCTCTTCTGTTGACATGAATTGCATGACAGTTACTAGAACAATCCTTCCCATGTGTTTCTCCTTTCTGAAACCTTTCCCACCCTTGGTCCTTAGAAAGACACTTTGGTGTCTATCTCAAAGCATTATTAATATAATCCAAGGAAACTAAGAGAACCTTGATGACTCATTTGCAATGATCTGAAGGACCTGAAATATTTTATTCATTTTGTTTTTATATTTCTTTCAAATACATGTATTTATTTTCCTAAAGGTAATTCTGTTACTAAAAAGAGTCACTTTTATTGCATGTATACCAGAAAGTATATACCCAAGTGGAATTACATATGTGATACCTTAACACAAATAAAGATGTTGAGCTCTTGGACATCTTGCATTTTTACACTTGACATCAACCCATTTAATATTGATGTAGAATACCCTTTAGTGGAAATTACAGAATGTGCGAAGATAAACCATTTTTTGTAAGCCATGTTCCTGTAGATAAAGGGTTTTCTCAATATAGCTTTACAATAATAGTCGTTCATCTAAATGAGGAAGAGGTACCTGTCCATCCACTTGTGGATGCCTGTGTGTGTTCTGTGTCTTCAGCTTGCTTCAGAGCAATGTCAGGTCATCATAAGTTTCAATCATGTGAGATAAAGTTCAGATCAATGTTACCACATTTTTATTCAAATAGTTTCAGACTCATAAGAAGCTGGGACAGATTCCACAGTCTATAAGTCACTTTCCCATGACTATACATTTCATATACAGGAAATCTATTCAGCATCTGCTTTCCAGAACTTGGAAATCTGACTTTAAAAATAAAACTTTTGTAAGTGAACTCATCTACTTTTCAGTTTACCAATTCAGGCTCCCAGTTCCAGTCTTAGCAAAAAATTTACATTTTTCACTGTATGCTAAATTTCAGATTGATAAATTTTCTAAATAGCATTGGAATTTCATGATACTATTATCAGTAAGGTTTCCTAATTCAAACTTCATCTAGCCTTGAAATGAAGGCTCAGAGTAGCCGAGCATGGTGGCCCACACCTTTAATCCCTATACATGGGAAGTAGATGCATACATGAGTCCAAGTTGAGCCTATTCTACAGAGCAAGTTTAGGAACAGTCATCTCTACCAGAAAACCGATGTCTCAAAAAAATAAGAACACAAAACAACAAACAAACAAAAAACCCAAACAAACAAGATTCTCCTAATTGAATGGAAACTATTCTTCAAATGAATTATGACACTGAAGCCAAACATGAAATGTAGAAAAAATGATCTCTTAGTTAAAGCAAATCTAGTAGTGTTGGTAGTAGCAGTGTGGTGGTAGTGCCTATGCAATGTCCTCTTTGGCTGCTAATTTTTTCCTGATTTATGCCATGCCACCACAAAGTTTTACTGGGAATATTCTTTTCCAATTTCCCCCATTTGCCACACACCTCAATATAGCATTCCTTAAACAGATGTTAAGTTCCTGCCACAGAGTATGGAGAAATGGAACAGTTTTCAGATGAGACTCTATTTTTTGCCCATGTTTAGCTGTTAACATCTTAGTGTGTGAGTGTGTGAGTGTGTGAGTATGTGAGGGAGTGAGGGAGTGAGGGAGTGAAGAAGTGAGGGAATGGACAAGTGAGTTTAATTGGAATACAAATTATTTAATTGAATACTTGCTTGTCATCATTTTCTCCCCCTAATAAAAATACATTTCATTCCTCTTACCACTGAACCATGAATATTTGAAGACAGCTAATCTTTCCCTAAAATTATCATTTGCCTTTAGACAAGTTCTAGCTTTTATTTCAACATCTTTTAAATTATTTCCCAAATCTGAACAGTACAGATTTGGTCCAATGAACATACTTTTTTATTTGCAAGGCATGGTGTTTGGGGCAGCATTTAAATTATCATAGTGTACTAGCTTCATTATGGGAATCTTTAATATAACACTCTGACCAAAAGTAACTTACATGGAAGAAGGTTTATGTGGCTTATTCTTCCAGGTTTATGACCAAAAGCATTATTTTGTGTCTAGGTTACTTTAATATTGCTATGAAGAGACTCCATGACCAATAATTTTCAGGGGTTGTAGAGTTTCAGAGGGTAAGTCCATGACTATCATGGCAGATGGCGTGGCATTTAACAGGGGCTGATATCTTAAATCTTGATCTATAAGCACCAGGCAAAGAGAGAGAGATAAGATGACCTGTCTTTGGCTTCTGAACCCTCAAAGCCCACTCACAGTGACATACTTCTTCCACCAAGGCCACACTTTCTAATCATTCCCAAACAGCTCTATCAACTGGGATGAAGTATTCAAATTTGTGAGCCTCTGGGGCCATTCTCATTCTGGCCACCACCAATCAGACTCTCAACCTGTATATACATAATAAAAATAATGTAGAAATTTATTATTCTCTGAATGTTCTTGTTGTCTTATAGACCGATTAAGTACCTATTGTTTTGGAGCTATCTTATATTCAATTATATTCAATTGTAGTAATACCATTTGGAAGGTAATTACAGGAAACATCAACTGTGCCAACTATGCCAATTTCTAGTTCATGATCCAAGTGGTGATTGAAGTGCAAATTATTTCATTTTTGGCTTATGTACTTCGGTGATTCATAATACAATTAAAGAACAATGTTTAATAAAACCAGGTAAAAATTGCATGAGGTGTTTAAGAAAATCAAAGTATAAGAAGGTAAAGTTTTCAATAAATATTTTACTTACCAGTACATATTGCAAAACTTTATTTCTATTAAGTTTTCAAACACCCAGTGCCTTCATGAAACCTATCACTATGTACAATAAATAAATGTCAGTAAAAATTGTACACTTCTCAAAATAGAATAAGCTGATGCACAGAGAAGGTAAATGATTTACTAGAGAGAATGAAATGCATAAAGTACAGGAATCTTATATGAATCCAAACGTTCTTTGCTCAGAGTGCAAATCACAGCAATTATATCCTGGTGCCTGGATCCTAGAATTAGCTGTCACCCGTTTGGCCGTGTGCTAGTAGATTATGTAACTCACCATCTTTGGTGATCTAATTGTGGTCATATTCCTTACATTTGAGGTTTTGTTACTATCAAACACCAATAAATTAAACTGAATCATATAAGCATGAACTTTATGTGAGTTCTTTGGTGATCTAATTGTGGTCATATTCCTTACATTTGAGGTTTTGTTACTATCAAACACCTATAAATTAAACTGAATCATATAAGCATGAACTTTATGTGAGTTCATAATAGGTATTAATTTTTTCATTTAATTAAATATTTGACACCTACTCTGAAAATATTTACAATTTGTCCTACTCCTTCTTGATTTAGTATCACTAATAACAAGGATGATATCAACAGAAACACCAGAGTTGATGAAGAAAGCACAAAAGGCCTCAAGTCTACACAAAGAACTACAAGCAACTAGTAAATAAGGAAAAATAGTCTTTCCCAGGGAAGAACATTGAAAAATCTTCAAGCTAAGCATGACAATTCACACCTATAAGTCCACCACTAGACAGAGCAGGAGAATGAGAAGTTCAAGTCACTCTTGGCTTCAGTGAGTTTGTAACCAAAGTAGATAAAGGAGAAATACTAGGTCACTACAAACAGACAAACAAAAATCTAAAATTTCTATAACCAAATACATAATATGAAACATGTAACATATAACACATAACAATATATAGCACGTACACAACATAAAACATATGACATGCAACATGTAACACATAACATGTGTTATTTTTCATATGTAACATGTAGCATGTAGCATGTAGCATGTTGCATGTAACATGTACTGTGTAACATGTAGCATGCAGCATGTAGCGTGTACCATGTACTGTATACCATGTTGCGTGTAACATGTACCGTGTAAGATGTAGCATGCAGTATGTAGCGTGTACCATGTAGCATGTAGTATGTAGCGTGTACCATGTAGCATGTACCATGTAGCATGTAGCATGTAGCGTGTAACATGTTGCGTGTAACGTGTAGCGTGTAACATGTAGCGTGTAACATGTAGCGTGTAACATGTAG
>JADRCH010007279.1:62856-75874 GCA_019843965.1 Rhynchomys soricoides
CATGTAGCGTGTAACATGTAGCGTGTAACATGTAGCGTGTAACATGTTGCATGTAACATGTAGTGTGTAACATGTAGCGTGTAACATGCTCTGTGTAACATGTTGTGTGTAACATGTTGTGTGTAACATGTACCGTGTAACATGTAGCATGTAACATGTTGCATGTACCGTGTATGCCATGTAACATGTAACATGCGTGTAGCATGTAGAGTCTACCATGTAACATGTAGCATGTAGCATATAACATGTGCATGTACATGTTGTATATGCCATGTAGTATGTAACATGTTGCATGTTGCATGTAACATGTAGCATGTGACTTGTAGCATGTGATGTGTTGTGTGTGGTGTGTTACATGTAGCATGTTATATGTAGTGTGTAACATGTAATGTGTGCTATATGACATGTAATGTGTAGCGTGCAGCATGTAATATGGCCAAATATAATAACAATATTCTTAGTGAAACGTAGGATGTCATATAGCTGCTTCTTTCCTCATTATTTAAAACAAGTTCTGTATACTACAGCCATAGAATATGCTACAAACTTCCAAGGATTTATCATTAAAACTAGTCATATACAAGAATCCTTTGAACCGAAACTGCTGCCATTCAAAAAGAACTGAACAAGTGCTGTATCTTTCTCCCTTAGTCCTGGGAAGTGATAATGACTGATAAGTTGATACTGTGCTATATCCACAAATATTCAGACTATAAACCAGAAAATCCACCAGACTATCACCATTGTCCTCACTCTAATAACATGTAGAACTCCTTCCCTAACTTATTCTCTGTAGTGTGTCATTCTGACTCACAAACAGCCTTATATGCTTCTCCACTGATCAGTCATTTTTATAAAAATACCTCTGATTAAATTCCAGATCATGTACACCATCCAGTAAATATCCTCTATTACCATATATTGATAGACAGTTCAGGAAGCTCTTTTTATTTTTAAGATTATAAAGTGATGGCAACATTTCTCTCTTTTCTTTATTACCTTCAAGCCCTCTCATACTTCATTACTTGCTCTTTCAATTCATTGCCTGCATTTTATTAACTGTTATTGTATTCACACACACACATACACACACACACACACACACACACACACACACACACACACATATATATGCTCAGTCTATATAATGTTGCTTGTATGTATGATTTTATGGCTAACTACTTGATATTCAATAAGCAATTGTGTTCTCTTTTCTGGAAATGATGATTTCTCCAGATCTCAACATTCCTTAGTTGACTATAGTTCTTTGTGTAGGCTTGAGACATCCTGTGCTTTTCCCATCAATGTTAGTATGTATATTGGTATTTTTGTTGTTCAGCGCATGATTAACAAAAGATACATGAGCTTCAGATGAATTGACATCGATCAAAAGAAAGAAATGTTTTTTCCTTGAACAAGAAGAATGATCTACCAAAGTGAATTCCTTAATAAAAACATAGTCATACACCTCTGAGACCTAGTATTGAATAGTCCTATAAAGAAAAGCAAACCACTAAACATAGTAGCTTCTACCAGCTCAAAGTCACATCCTTAGGATAATGAAGAATGCTATTAGGGTGCATGTTGGATTAAACAAAAGCAGCCCAAAAACATTACATGGTTTTACAAGTATCAGCTAGCAAGCACAAGCAGGTTTCATGGAGATACTCGTCATTCCCTAACCATAATGATCTCAACTCATATCTGAGCTCTTATTCTCCCTTTAAAACACAACACCATCTCTACAAAGTGAGAGTTCACTTCACGTTGACATCTGTTTCCATTTGGGGCTAATATAACTAAGGGAAGTTTAGTCTTTCCATTTTAACTGATGTTCCCACTTTGTTTGGTTTTGATAGGTAGCTGACTGGTTTGGTTTCAGTTTATAAAGAACATGGGATTATCAGAGCGGAAATTTCCCAAGAGAGTAGCTCTAACCAATTGATCTATTCATCTTTCATTGAATACAGTACGTGTTTCATTATGCACCTCTTTCTCAATGGTAGCAATAGTTTTTTTGTTTTTTGTTTTTATCTTTATGAGTTAAGGGGTGGAAAATAATGCCACAAATTACAAAGTCAATACATAAATTAGCCTACCTATTTTATTTTATTTTGAGATTTTTTTGTTTCTTTATTCAGCCGAGTATTCAATGTAGCTTCAGAATTCTCATGCCATTTAGTCCCCACATGTTGAGATTACAAACATGTACCACCACACATGGCTTTGTACATATTTTTTCTTCTTAAATTTATCCCTTAGATTTCTGATTGGTTTACTCCAGGATTTCCCTTTTTTTCTTTCTTTCTTTCTTTTAAATGGTTATTTTATTTATTTTATCTCCCTTTCCAGTTTTCCCTCCACAAACCCCCTATCCCATCTCCCTCCTCCATGTATCCATGATGGAGCTCTCCCACTCACCCACCCACTCCTGCCTCCCTCACTGGCTTAGCATTTTCCTATGCTGGGGCATCATGCCTTCACTGGACCAAGAATCTCCCCTCCCATTGATGCCTAGCCTACCAAGTTAAAGTAACTGAATGCTGGGCCAAAAGCCTCTTACAAGCAAGCAGCAAAATCAATTTTTTCTTGTATTAATATCTTATAAAGATATTAGTCACCAGTTCTTATCACACCTAATTACAGATAATTCTTAAAAATTCATAGAAGAGACAATTTCAAGAAATGTGGCAAGACTTATAAATAGACCAATCTTCTATGTTCTTGGATGTAAAATACAGCATATTTTGTTTGGGAAATGGATTAATAACTTACAGATGTTTTCATCTTTCTTTTCCCCTAGGTATTGTACAAAAGAGATGAAGAGTTTGAGCAGCTTTGCTATATAGACTGCGTTCGAAATAATGGGATTAACACTCAATTACCCTTTCTCCATTTTTATGGCCTTCTTCATAAATCTTTTAACCTAACCTTTGGCACCACACTCCCACACAAATCTTTTTCATTTATTTTACTGAATAGACAGTTTTCCCCAGGTTCAACTCAGGTTAAGCTAATGCATTTATAGACTCTTACTCTGAGTTCATTAATGATCTCAGTAAGGGACAAAAATGTGACTATTAGAATACAACTGAATTTTTCTTTCTGGGTTACATTTATTTGTCTTTTATGTGGTCTCAAAATGCCATGGTATATAAGTCCTACTTACCAATTTCAATGAGCATACAAGCCACAGGGGTATCTTCTATTTTATTGCAATGTTTCTCTTTGTTAACATTATAAAACTGGAGTTCATATATATGTTAAATAGCTTCATTTACATTTCTCATGAAAAGTTTTGTGATAATAAGAAATATTGGAAACTGGATAAAAATAAAATAGAGTACAATTCACCTGCCATTCTTTGACAATTCAGTGTAAAAATAAGTTATTGCATCTCAGATTTATTTAGTTTTGTTTTAGTATGAATTCATTTGTGACTTTTCTTATTATTTCTTTGTCTATCTTGGGAGATACTCATTTCTTTATTTACTTTTTAGCTTTGTTTTTTCCTCATAATGAAAGCTTTGACTATATAAATTGTATGTGTGTGTGTGTGTGTGTGTGTGTTGAGTGAAATATTTACTTAATAAATGTTTTTAATGGTGTAACTGATCTACACACTCTACTTTAATTCTATGTAATTTCCATAACTATATATTAAACATGCTTAAAATATTTTATGCTATGATTAACATATTGTCACTTTAAGTCCAATAGAAAATTCTAATAACACAAAAAGGCATTAGGACAATGCTTACTTCACAGAAACTGTAAATTTCCATTAAATATAGAGTGAATTATTAATTAATATCCATACCTAACTAGGAAAAACAAGTTACTTTTATCAATGCCATGTTTTATACTAAACCATTTATTTTAATGTACATATTATAAAGATTATCTAATATTACATTTTATATGTGTTCATGATGTGTCTGTGTAGGTACATGTGCTATAACTTTCATGGAGAAATCAGAGGAGAGCTTTGCAGAACTGATTCTGTTCTTCTACCTTTATGTGAGTTCCAAGAATTGAACTCAGGGCTTCAGACATGTGCAGCAAGTGCTTTACCAACTGAAGCATCTCATAAGCCCTGCTCTTTCCTTATAATAAAAAGAAAGGATGGTTATACTGACTCTGCTATTGAAAGAGTCTGAAGTTATGATTTACAGACTATTTTGAACTATTTGAATGTACAAATGGACATAGTATGTTCCCCAATACTTCATGGCTGGACACTTAGTTCTCAATTTAATGTAAGGTAATGTAATGTAATGTAAGGTAATGTAAGGTAGTAGAAGTACTCAGATCTGGGTCCTAGTCGAAAGTGATTGAAAGGATCATCGTTGCCTAGAGGAAGTGAATAATATTGATCTCTCAGAATGGCATAGATTTTGTAAAGATAGATTAAATCACCTAAGAGTAGCACTATCCCTCACAAATCTCTTTTTGCTTTCAACATTTAACATATCTCTCTGCTCCCTACTCTTTCTCCCCTCTCACTTCCAAGCTACATTATTCTTTCCCTCTATGCTACTATGAAATACCAGCTAACATTTGCTGATACAATCAGAACATTATTAAAGCATGCCTGTTTGCATTCGGCCTCTTGTAATGACGAAAAGAACAAAAACATCACAGTAATTGTGCACTTACACTTGTATTAAGATTTGTTCAAAAAAAAAAAAAAAACAAACCAAACCTGGCAGTGGTGGCAAATGCCTTTAATCCAAGCAATCGGGAGGCAGAGGCAGGTGATTTCTGAGTTCGAGACCAGCCTGGTCTACAGAGTGAGTTCCAGGACAGCCAGGGCTATACAGAGAAACCCTGTCTCGAAAAACCAAAAAAAAAAAAAAAAAAAAAAAAAAAAAGATTTGTTCACGTTTAAAAGACCACAGGGTTTTGTTTTTACATTAAGGATAAATTTGTGGTAATAAAATTTTAGACTACAAGTTCAATTTCTTAAACTGAATAATTTATGATTTTGGACAAACAATAATGAAAACTGAGTATTCACAACAAAATTTTGTATTTTTGCAACTGGAAATTGCTGATGACAGAAAAGCATAGCAAGGTATGGCTGATGGGGAAACTATGATTCCAACAAACATGGATGCTTTGTGAAGTTTTACAGAGAAAGGCGGTGGAATAATTAAGCCTTTGCAGCAGATTTATACTACAAAGGTACTGAAAATATGTCTGTGTTCTAAATCCATGTATCATTACAGGTAGTTTATATTCATGTTATAAAGGACATTTAATTTCTCTAAAACAATTTTACTGAGTACATTAATGTGGTACATTGTATTTTTACTTATATTTTACATAATTTGGAGGTATTATTTAATGCTCTATTTGTACTTTATGCACAAAATGTTTGCCTTTGGTTTTATGTTTGTGCTTTTATGAATAACTTGTAATGAAAATAATTTTATTTACTATTTCTAATTGAGGAATTATTTTTAGAAAAATTTAAATTAACCTGTTTATAACTTCTTTCATAAAGCAATAGACTCAAACAAACATCAAATAAAATGTTGTATTACCAGGGATTTATGAAGATGGCTCATAGTAGGAAAATACATTTTTCTATTCATATAAAAAGGTTGAAAATTTTGTAAAGACATTCTTTATTTAAACAAAGTACATCTTATTACACTGTTGAGCAGATGTTAGGGTTCTGGGTAAATAACAAATAAGAATTAAATTCCTGAGTTAGATATAATTGAAGTCAATATTACTGCAGTACCAGCTAGGGCATCAGTGCCACTATGGGTAAGTTAAAGTTAAAAGTAGCACCAGAAGGCTGGGCAGTGGTGGCGCATGCCTTTAATCCCAGCACTCGGGAGGCAGAGGAAGGCGGATTTCTGAGTTCGAGGTCAGCCTGGTCTACAGAGTGAGTTCCAGGACAGCCAGGGCTACACAGAAAAACCATGTCTCAAAAAAAGAAAACAAAACAAAACAAACAAACAAACAAAAAAAGTAGCACCAGAAGACAAAATGAAGTAAAACCAGTGAAATATTTATACAGAACCCTAAGGGATATTATCCTAAGATGGGGGCAAGAAGGAAATAATAATGACATGGCATATGACCTGCTAGTTGTCCTTCATTGATCTAAGACATCTCTGACAAGGCATTGTGCTGGGAAAAAGGTATGAGTTTCCTTAGTATATGTATTCATATAGTATTTTGAGGAGGCTAAAGACTATAATACAACTCTATTGGATGAAAATTAGAAACATACATGTATATACAATACACATATAGAAGAAAACATGCATATATGTTGACTAGATTCTCTCTCTCTCTCAATAGTGAAGACAATTGGCACATAAAACATCAACAAATTATTTTTAAAATATACAGGCAGAAAATAAGGATGATAACAAATTATCATGATAAACTACCAGGGATATGGTTCTGTCTTCTTTATTTGGGAATGAGTTCACCATATCATTGTAACCTCAACTCATATTAACATTAAATTAAGTTGCTATAGTTCATTCCATTTTATATATAATCATTTGATAATTGTGAAAGTATTGATCATGACAACCTTAGACACCCAAAGTAGCAGAAGTAAAATATCTTCAGACTTAACATATGTTCAGATTTAGGATGGTATATAATCCCTCATCTTGTTTACTCCATCCCATCCTGAGTTTTGCTAACTCCATATTAAATTATTAATTACTATTATTTTGCCTGACTTTTAGCATATATACAAGAGGAATATTTTCTATTTTCTAGTTAGCTGCTAGTAAATGTCAGTCATTAAACATATTTCAAGTAAATAAATAATTCAGATAGAAAAATTACACCCACCTCTCATGAATATCCTTTGATCATCGATAGTCTAAATCATTAGTTAGCTATTTAATGCAAGCCTATGCCTATCATCCCAGCACTAGGAAGACTGAGGAAGGGGGACCACATGTTCAGTGCCTATCTGGGCTATACTCTGGGTTTAGTTCAGCCTTTGATAAATGGTAACATCCTGCCTCATAGGGAAAAAGAAAGACAACTAATAGGAAAAAAAAAAAAAAACAGCAATGTGACCTATCTACTACTATTATATTAAAATAACTCAAGATCTACAATGAAGAGAGGGCTGACAGAAGTTGTAGGTCAATAAGTACAATAATAAAATGATAGAAATATATTGGTCATCCTTAAACATCTTTAAATACATATACTGTTCCCCGAACAATTAAGCAATGAAAAGTAAAAAAGTTCTTCACTGTTAACTTTTGGAGGAGTCTGGTGAACCAATTCATTACGTCCAAAATTGTTCTCTTTGGAAAAGAACTGAAATATTTATTCTGCTTTGTGTGTATAAACTATATGATGAAACAGATAATACAAAGTCCCTTGATTCTAATACCTACTTTAGCAAGTAAGTGAAAAGGGGAAGCTCTAGCTATTGTAGAAGCTACAATAAAATAGTTGTTAACTGAGTTCCTAAATGCCACTTTTGGGGTTGGGGAGCTGACTTTACATTTTATACTGTTGGCAAGATATTTTCAACTATCCTCCTTACCAGGATTTTCTGGAAAGAGGAAGTACAAGTGTCCATGAGAAATTAGATTGAGGTAAAGAAGTAGTGGATAGACACAATACAAAGGATAAGTTACATAGTGCATATCACCATGTCTTCTGAAGCTTAAACTTTCTGACAGTAAGATAACATTCCATTTGGCTATTGGCCTTTTGACCTTTTACTCTCTTTCCTTTGTAAAAATATCATTTCTAAATCCTCTCTTTTAGACATAAACTTTTTGAACTTCTGATGATCTCAGCTTACATCTCTGAATGTTCTTGAGCAACCTCAATATTACAAAGTGTCAGAATGTTCCAATTCTTCAGAAAAGACCAGAGGAGCTGTGCTTCACATGTCTTTGGTGCTGTCAAGGAGGTCTCTAGCATCTGTGGAATAATGTCATTAGGTTCCCTAGAGGAAAGATGTGACCATAATTCTGTCTGCTCAAAAGAAGCAGAGCATAGGAATGTGTTTCTATGGGGAGACATCACTTCAGGTCTTCCAGATCAGCACTATCTTGCACCTGAAGATCAGCTCTATGCATAATTTGTGTTTTCTCAAAATATAAATGAGAATAAATCCTTCCACTCTTAAATTGCTCTCTGTCAGTTATTTGGCTTGGAGCTATGAGAAAAGTTGTTAACACAGCTTCTAATATGAAACATTATGTGCATATTTATAAAATAATATATACTTCCCAAAATCCTTCCTGAAGAAATATCTAGGTACCTTTGCATGAGCAGCTTTGTCTATGTAACACACAAGTTGTAAGAATCATAGTGAATACAGTGACATGGTCAGTAATATTACATGGATGCAATGAGCAAAATCTAGATAGAAGATCCATTTCCTCCAGAGTAATGTGGGTTAGAGGAAAGAGGAGTAAGAGGACAATGTGAAGAAAAAGGAGAAATGAGGAAAGTGGAAGCTGGATATAATAGAATAACCTAGAAAAACATTTTTAGAACATAAAATACAGTGTTTATGTTATTTTTCTTGCAATGATACAACTTTGGGAGGTGCATGCTTAAAAGTATTTACTACAGAGAGACAAGTTGAAATTTTTAGAGCAAAAGATAACTACCTTTTGGAATTTACATCAAAACGCTTGCGAAGCAAAAAGGAGGTAGTAAAGTGGGAGTATCATTCAGGGGAGGTGGTAACTATCAGAACAGACTGAGTTTTATGTGGTTATTGTCGTGTTTATTTTACCTTTATACCTTTTTCTTTAATTAAAAAAAAATACTACATGTGTACCTGTTTTAATGGAAAGATATGGTTGAAAATCTGTTTTCAATATCTTTTCTTTTTTGTTTTTCTTAGCTTCAAAATAACCACACATTTTCATCACTAGAGTTTGTCAAACTCTGCCAGTAATATACTTAGAATTTGGTTTCTTATCTTTTGAACTTTAAATAAGTATCAGGAAGCCAATATAATATGTAATACATTTTTAATTGTGAAAAAATATGAAACTATTTATACTTCTGCAACTAAACTAATATTGAATCATATGAGTTAAGAACTAAAATAGATTGCCTGTAGCTTGCTCAAAGCAAATATTTAAACACATTTGGATGGTAATGGATTTAAATGATAAATAGCATTTAGTAATAATTTATATGACATAACTGGGATCTAAGCCCTTCTGACAACAAAAAAGAATAAATACAACATGATTGGACAATATTATAATTATTTATACCAATCAAACTTGAAGCTCTCCATAAAACACATTTTGAAGTACTCAAACATAAAATTCATAAATATATAAACTTGATAAATTAAGTAGAAATATATCCCAGGTATTAGAGTTGAGGAGGACTCAAAACAGTTTTCTGCTGTTTGTTACATGAACACACAATGGACTCAGATACTTTGATATCACATCTGAGTTTTAGATAACAAGATCCATCTGGAAGGTTGAAGTAACTATATTGTTAAAACGTTTCATTTGGGGGACTGTGAGTTTCTGCTATGCCTCATTTACAAACAAACAACATTATAGTAAAGATGACAAGGTTCTGTTGCCAGTCCGTGAAAATGAGTTGGAAAAGCATCACGTAGTGGCAGGGAGATTGGTAGTGGTGCAAGATACAGGACTGAGGTGAAGTGCCTATGAAGGCAACTCTCTAGTGTAGAGTATCAATAGTGTAGCTGACAGAGATGTGAAAGCCTCTGATGTAAGCAGCCAACAGCAGAGGTAAGGGATTTGAGTATCTGTTCAAACTTGATATTGCCTGAATGATAGATATCCTATAGGGACAGCAAATTGGACTGGGAACTTGGGAAGTGCTGCCATTATTTTACAGATGCACATTGGAGATGCTAACAAGGTATTAAAATCACACGACTGAAGCCAACACAACCAATAGACAGGCTTGTAACGTCACATGAAGTCAGTTCATTATAACATTCATGAACTCTTCAGAATCTGGTTCATCCAGGTATTTACTGAATAAAACAACCCCTAGACACTGAAAGGCAATGTATATTTAATAAAGGTTGCTTCTATCCATGTTTGCCAAATGAAAAACATGGGAGCTTCTAACTTCTCCTCTTAAAGTTAGTGAATTACTTATTGTCTTATATTATATTACCCATGATTAGATATGAGGTAAGAGTTTAAATCTACAGACTTTATTTTCTTGTTGATTATAGGAAGCATCACTATGAAGTAATGTGAGATTGAGAAGGAAGGGATACCAATACAAGGTACAACAGAAGTTTTAAGTGTGGACAGCTGGGACTCAATGACATTTATGACCTCTGGAAATGTCCACTACACTGGTCTTATTTGAAGGATAAGATTCTGCAGCTTTACCTTTACTTTCTTATCTATTCACAATCAAAGAAAGCACTAGGAATTCAACATTCCAGTGGATTACCCTCCTCCATAGTTTCATATTCTTCAGGGAAAACCCTCAAGTGCTTGTGAATATAAAACATCCTGTAAAATGTGGCAACTGAAGGGACCTGGGCAGTCTGCTCAATTCAACAAAAATCCTCTGAGTGTCCTCTAGTGCCTTTCACAATTGTTCCACTTTTGTTGCTTTTTCTTCCCTAGCCAGCACTTCATCTTTCTTACATTGTTTCAGAAAAGAAGTTGAAAATATTATCTAGCTTAAGGGGGCAACAAGGAGGTGCGTTCCTCATTGGAAGAGACTTGTATGCATGCTTTAAGATGGTGATGTGGCCTGTTCAGACTTAACAGGTTAGCTTTGAATTCTCCCACTTTGTAGCTTGAGTATTTTACTGCTGTGCATTTCTCAAACTTCTCGGTACAATTGTCCTTATAAAATCCATGCTTTATAAGAAATCTTCATTTTAATGTGAACAATAATTGGCTCTTTATTCATCTTTTTATTTTAGATATTACTCATTACCTCTAAGAATCAGTAAATGCTCATCAAATGCTTGTTTGTTGAATAAATAAATGAATGCGTTCATTGACATTAATCATCTTGTTCAATACAATCTTCAGAAATGCTTCTACTAGTCAGTTTAAATGCTGTTACCTAGTGTTTTTCTAATTTTTAAAGAGGTTTTGTTTTCTGACAATGATTTAGTTCTTCAGTTACCTTTGCATTATTTTTTAAATGAAAGAGCTATTTCTGGTAGAAGGATATAATGGAGAAAAGAAAATCCTCATTACTAATTTGAGTTTTGAGTCAAATTGCTTCAGCATGAGAAGGGATGAAAGCCTTAATAACTAGAGAGTTCCCCAGATATTATTTCAAGAGATATTAGCCTTCATGTGCTATGGGGAAAATACATATATATATATATATAGTAAGCAAATATTTAAAAAAAATAATGCCTTTTGAGTATAGGAAACATTCACTGATGTGGAATAATTGTACCTGTCTGCAATTCATATATTAAAAATCCAAAACTTAATAACGACCAAAATCAACATAAAGAGGTGGAAGCTTTACGAAATAATCAGATCCTGAAAAGGAGCTCCAAGAATGGACTAATTCTCCTAAAATAGAGACCCCCAGCCCATACGCTGGGTAACCTTGATGTTGAGGCAGGAGAATCATGACTTTTTTCTCAATAATGTATTTGTTCATTTTACATCCTGATTACAGACCCCCCATCTTCTGCAAGTTTGTCTTCTCACACAGCCTCTCACTTCATTCCCCCCTCCCCTTCTCCTCTGAGAAAGTGGACACCAACCCACCCCACCCCCAACCAACACACCCTGTCACATCAAGTCACTGAAGAACTGAGCAAATCTTCTCCCACTGAGGGCAGATAAAGCAGCCCAGATAGGGTAACTGGCAGGTAACAGAGTCAGGGACAGCCCCCACTCTAAATATTAGGGGACCTGCATGAAGACCAAGCTGCATATCAGCTATATATGCATGGCCTGGGGTTAGGACAAGGTCCAGCCCATATATGATCTTTCTGGGGGATTTCAGTCTTGAAAGCCCATAAGGTCCATGCTGCCTGACTCTGCTGCTCTTTCTGTGTAGTTCCTAATGCTCTAGGTCTCTCAATCTTTCCCCCAGCTCTTCCATACTACTCCCTGAGCTACATCTAATATTTGTCTGTGGGTTTCTGCATCTGTTTCTGTTATGTGCAGAAACCCAAAGAAGCTGAATGAGAATCATACTTTTAAGCACAGGCAGGGATATATGATATGAGGGGTGTGTGTGTGGGGGGGGTGGGTGGGTGGGTGTGTGTGTGTTTAAGAGAAGGTGTGGGAGAGTGGGACAGAGGGAGAGAGGAAGAGGAGAGAGGGAGAGAAGGAGAAAGGGAGAGAGAATGAGAATGTCTTTTTGTGTCCTATGTGGACGCAACAAAAATAATACTGTCAAGAGAAAGAAAGAACACCATGCACAGAACTTGAAAGAACCTAGATCTTGTACTGTAAGAAATAAGTTTATGTTATCTATAGGTAACCTAATTATACATACATTTTTGCTCATCAATTCTTAAAATGAAATGGTATAAATAAATTCTAAAAGGGAAATACATTCATATGCCATTCTCATACTTGTCTGATGAACAGATGAATTTTGAATACCAAAAATCTCTAATCCCTCTCTATGACACTATTAAATAGGTTACAAGATACCAAGCAGGAATGCTATGTGCTTTCTGTCTCATGCATGTAGTTTGTTTGTTGATTTATGTATAGATTGATTTACTGGATTTTAATACAAATAGACAGTTTACAAATATTTATAAGATCCTTATATCTCTATATGTTCTACTTTTAAAGCAATTATTGCACAGAGTGGCCAAACTTCAATATCTGAACACAAATTGATCTCATTATTTTCAAAACATAATTTAAACATTTCTGTGCATACTTATATTACTTTTTCTCATATACCTGATTTACCATTAACTGGATATAGGGTGAGTGTCTACATCATTCTGTCTCTCTATCTCTATCTATGTCTCTATCTCTATCTATCTATCTATCTATCTATCTATCTATCTATCTATCTATCTATC